>ML790593.1:230425-253307 GCA_009831015.1 Picea engelmannii | reverse complement strand
CTGTTTCCTTTTGCTCACAGAAAGTTTCCCACCAATCTTTGACATGGGGAACGGCTTTGAGGAGCGCAAAAGTAATATTTTCTCTATTCGAAAAGTTATGGACAAAAAAATACCCTTCTAGTAGATTCAACCACTTGTCTACAACATCTGCGTCTATCTGACCTTCAAATATAGGAATATCGAAGTTTATTTTTACCTTGAAGGGGGCAGTGCCTCCACTCGAAGAAGATGCGTCGCTTGTTGGTAGCCGCTGAAGGATTTGCACGAAATTATCCATCATCTTGTTCCTCTGTTGCATGAGGGCTTCCTCAATCAACAGTTTGAAAGGATCTCCTGTTCCATCATATTTCTTTTCTCCTTCCATGAGAGGTCGCTTGGGTGTGTGAGAGCTTTTTTCCTCAAGAGAAACAAGCTCGAGACCCAACTCTGTGTACTCCAACCTCGTTAGGGACATGCATTAATATGACAAGGAGCGGACCGCTGTGATACCACTGATCTGGATTTTATGAGAAGAATGAAATGACTACAAATTATTACTAGATGCTTAACACAGAATAACAGAGATATAGTAAAATTGGTTTTCTATTCAACAAGGAAATAAGTTGAAACTGTAAAATGCAGCGGAAAACAAGCTTGATGGAATGGTGGTGGCTTATCTCTGAGAAGAGATGTGACGGCTGTGCTCATTCACAAGAAGATCATTACAATGAGGCTCTCAAGGCCTTTTTACAATAAACAAGAGTTTCAAAAACCCTAAACATCCAAAAACCTAACCCTAGGAGATGAAGCGCCAATGTTAGCATATTTCTGTCTTGGTAGTAAGGGTCTAGAATCCAAGGGGATTTTCCTATAACACCATGGAAGCTGAAATGTGTAGATTTTAGGCATACTTCCACCATGTTAGTCATTTTGTTGTATGTCAGTCTTCTTATTACATTAATGGCCTCTTTACCAAAAATTTAGTGTATAGAGATACAACATCGAAACTGACCAAGATATATGCTTTATTTGTCTTCTTGAATTTTGTATTCCGTATAAAATGTGAGGAGTCTTTGACGACTGACTAAGTGTGACTAGATAAAGGTTTGAGTTTTTCTGTGAGTAGCTTTGCTAGTCCATACAAAGGTGATCCTATTGTGTTAACTATTGGTCTCAAAGGAAAACCTTCTTTGTGTGTGCTTGTCAATAGAGCTCTTAGTGGTGAACCTATTATCAATACACTTCTCATTGATGGAACCTCTTGTCAACATATTTCTCATCAATGGTACCTCTTGTTGATGGACCTCTTTTTCAATGAACCTTTGATCAACACATGTTGATAGACCTCTTCTGTTGCTACCTCTTCTCAATGCACCTTTTGTCATTGGACCTCTCATTGATGAACCACTTATCAATGTATCTGTGTCAATGTAACTTCTTGTTAATGAGACCTTTGTCAACATACCTACTTATTGACAAGGCATTTTTTGATGTACTTTCTTGTCAATGGAACCTTTGTCTCCAAGCCTTCTGAATAATAAGGGGGTCATTCCTAGTGATAGAGTTCACTATATATTTAAGGTCATATTTTTGTTAATTACCAGGTTTAGGTATAATTTACTCAAATTTACAAGTTTCTCTTTTTTTTACCCAATCTAACATGACTAGAATCAAACTTTTGACCTCTCAATCAACTACAACCACATTGTTGGGGGTAAAAGCCTTAGTAGTGGGTGAAAATCCCTTAATGGTGGATCGAGACAAGCACCAAGGGCCCTTGGTCATTATAATGACTATGGAAAGCAACCAAAGATATAAATGTAAGATGTAAAATATAAAAGAGGTAGTAGAGTATATGTGTATGATGTAGATAAGAACATAAAGCATAGATATGTGAGTAAGGACAAGGTTTTTTTGTACAGATGGATATCAAAAAGCTAAGGCGATTATCAGATAATGTAATAGGCACATTGAGATAGGTAATCTAAATCATCTATTGAAGAGTGGATTTTTCCCTTATACATGTGTTGTGTTGTTGTCATGCACGTGATTTGTTAGGATTGTTGCATAACGTATAATGTGAATACTTGGGATGTTAATGTGGATTTTTGATAACCATGTAAGGTTATAGTTTATTATGAGGTAATGTTATTTTTAAGTTGTTCATAAATAGGATGTCAACAACAGGGGTTACCCCCGATAAGAAGTCTCAATCAAACCTCTCACCATTTGGAATAGGGAACCCATCTGGATTCTGGCCCAACAACCATTTATGGTTTTGGTTTTACTGGTTCCGACCTGATCCACCAATGAAGGTGAATGATGGATGGTTATGCAAATGAAAGATGGAGATTAAGATTATGCAAATACATGAAATAAATCTAATTTAATTCTAATCTATCCTATCCTAGATAGGATCAAATTGTCGTAAGTGAATGAGATGTAACGAAACTAAACTCTGCTTAAGACCCCACTCATATAGTTGTCATGAAGGTGTAAAGTTAGAAACACATATATACACATATATAACCAGAAAAGTCTAAATCATATCTATGCATACATCAACAACTCATATGCTCGGGACATATAATATAAGAAAAAATAATAGTACTGCGAGAGGAACATAGATTGCATCAGGAAAAGTATATTAGCAAATGTGTCCTTATAGCCCATGTGAACAACATACATTCTGCTTGAAATAGTTCGCAGCAAAACAACAACACATGCACATTTTTCTCTCTATCAAAAGTTGGCCCTGAGGGCTTCTCACTATTAAAATTTTCAACAATAGTACATCAAAGCTCGAAGGAATGGTTTCTCAATTTTAGTTAATATTGTATTCCAAAAATAGTTTAGAAATGTACAATGTTTGAAGAGCCAAAAATCCCTTTCTTTGGGTGCAATTCTCATATTTATTGAAGTTTGACATGACTTTTGGCCTTCCGCCTCCTTTTCTGACCTTTCATTTACCAATATTTGTCCTTATTCTCTTTGTAATGACGAGAGAACAAATATGGCAATTACATTTTTAATTTGTCTTTTAGCGCTGGTGGGCCATCCTAGATATCGACTATAGTGCATCTCTCCCATCGTAATGAATGGCTTAGATATTAGGAGATTCGGTCATTGCAGGGTTCAGACTCCCTCTTCATCCATTTGAGTGTGATTTCATTCATTGCTCCCCCGTTGCTATGAAAATTGATGTCATCCTTAATGTTCTATTGTCCTTGGTTGTAGATTGTGTTGCAAGGATGTTGAGTATGACCTCCTCTCGACATTGATCCCTGACACCATTCAACATGCAGTGGATGAGTGACCACAAAATATCCTCAAAATTTACTATTAATACTACACATTTGTAACCATAGAACTACAAAAATAACTAAATGAGGGTTCACATGTGTTTCCCTGATTTTGGTTACCGATTCCTCTGCCTTTGATTGAGGTGTCGTATTCTCTGGGGATATTAATAAGGTGTCATATATTAATCCAAACAATTGTATACAATTAGTGAGAAAATTCTCAAATCATATAACTAGGAAGTTGTATATCTCATAAATACCTTTCCAACGCTATGAATAATGCGCAAAATGAACACCCGAGTCAAAAGTTATGGCCAAAATACGAAAGGTAGTTTGTAAGGTTTTGTCCTTGTTTCGGAGGAGTTAGTGGGAACTGCTCCGATTTGTTTCAGAGGAGTTAGTGGGAACTGCTCCAATTTCTTTTGGAGGAGTTTACGTGAACTCCTCTGGGTTTTTTTTAGGAGTGTGAAGGAACTCCTCGAGTTTGTTTCGAAGGATTTTGAATGAACTCAGAGCACTTTGAAGGAACTTTCGGGGGAGTTTGTGGGAACTTCTCCTTGGATTTCGTAGGAGTTTGTGGGAACTTCTCCAGTATGAACTAGAGCTCATCAAAGGAACTCTTCCGGTGTGTTTCATAGAAGTTTCCAACAACTCCTCCTTCATGGGAAGACAAAATTGAAAAAAATTCTAAGTATCATTTTACTGGAAAGAAACAACAAGAGCTTGAGTTCGAAAGCCCGTAACTTTCTCATACGATATCTGATTGACGTGTCATTTTTTACAACATGGGGAGCACAGAGAGATGCTTCTAGCAATATAACTGAACATGTTATTCAAGCATTTGTGTGGATCCATCATTAATGAAGGCCATGGTTAACGAGGCTTGCTTGATGGGAAATCCTTGGCAATCGTTTTGGCACTTCCGGACCTCGGATTTTGATTTTGTCAGTCCCACTAGAATTGTAATCACGTAATTCATACAGCTAGAATGTTTAAGAAGTGACAAATCCACTTTGAATAGTACCCAAAATTACGAGCAAAGATATTTTTTAATGAAAGTTCAGGCCCGTTCTCGCTACTACTTTTGCATAATTGAGCTCCATAAGTCCATGTGTCATATGTGTTGTACAATCTCCTAGTTCATCCATTAGGAATGATTTAATGTGTTAGTAGCTCATAAATATAGTTTTGTGAAAACAATTAACTGAGGTTTTGAGCGTTTAACACTGTTTAGGAGCTGGGAGAACTAATTTTCTTCTAAGATGCAATTCAGAGCCAGCGTGAGTCTTATACATGCTACAATCAACCCACTTGATGATAGATGACACTTTCGTGATCATGGTTAGTCATAAAATCAAGAAGGCACAAAATGTACATGTTGGTATGGTATGTGTGATGAAAACTATTGGTGACACAAACTGACTTAATTATGATTGCAACATAGTGTAGATTAAGCAAGATAGGCTACCAGTCATTAGTTATTCGATTAGGCATGGAATGTTTAATCATTGGACATGACAAGAGCCCAACTAATGGGTGTAATGAGAAGTAGTTGAGTTGGAGAAGAAGTAGGAGAGGTTTCAAGCATGAATAATCACTACAAATGGTAAAGTACAGAGAATAGGAAGAGAGGTTTTAGCTTTGCCATTTGCATGAGAGAGAATGAGAGGATTTTTAATAGAAAATTTAGAAGAATGGAGGCCCAAATTTCTTCTCTTAGAGAGATGGTAAGAAAAGAAAATTGGGAGGCTGTTGTGCACGCGCAACAAATAGCGACACATTGAACGAAGCCGAAATATCTGCTAGTCCTTCCTAACTGATAAGCATAAAATGTAGAAGGTCATAAAATTACTTTTAAGATCGGAAATTCCATAAATAATGCACAACAATTACCTGAAATATTTTATTGTCGTGGGCTCACTAGCAATGCTTGCATGTCGGCTAGTGGAGCTCGTCTGTTGTAACTAGTGGACAAATTATGATGAGATTTTTATTTCCTTAAACTACGCTGACGATTCAAGTTAGTATCTTCGTCATGGGGCTGATATAGATTTGGGATAAAGAAATATTTTTTCACTAGGTGCATATATATATTTCTCGTAGGTGTTGCTTCACTTCCCGTGAGCATCCATAGCCATGATGGAGTAGCCACAACATCACAAAGCTTTCTCTGTTGCCAACGAACGTCCATAGCCCTAGAGGAGATATCTGCATGTCCCTTAATATGGTTAAACTTTCATTTCCATTCCTTCACGATTTATTTAGTGCATGCTTAACATTTAATGGATGGCGAAAGCGATGGCCTTTTAGCCTGATAGGGGATGACTGCCAACTATTGAGATTTATTTGAATATTTGCTCCACCTGGCAACACAAAGTTATCCCTTCTAGTTTTCAGCCTGTAGACTTTGACACTACACCTTCCACGCGAATAGATACTTAGTGTGTGAATGGTTCCCCCATTACATAGGATCTACTCACCAGTTGTCATGCAAGAATGATCGTTGATTAACCACTATGTTAAGTCATGGTTTGACTATTGTCACAATATTCCAAAACATTTATGTTTTATATTCAAGCATAGACTCCTAATTCTACTCATGACTCATAGGGAAAATTTTAAGAACCCCCCCCTCCCCCCCACCCTAAATTTATATGTATAATAAATGAGCAAATCCCCATGAGACATGGGAGAGCGTGAAGGTTATTTTATCAAAAACATAATATGCATATATAATTGTTTCATGAATCTTTCACTAAATTATATAATCTTGTAAAATTTGGGCGAATCTTTAACGGACTTATAAAATCTTGTGAAATTGTGGCGGATTTTCACATAATTATAAAACCTTTTAAAAGTCTTGGTGAATCTTTTAAAAGTTTATTAATTTAAATAAATTTGAATTAATGTTTGATCTTGGGAGCATTCCAAGAAAAATATGGTATTGAAACATCGTGTTGAAACACGTTACACGCATGAAGAACACTATGTAGAATTAATAAGAATGTTTAATGAATGCAAATGTGTTGGTGTTGAAACACCGTGCTGGAACATGCACGAAGATGACTATGTTAATATACTCAAGTGAGACATTGTTGGGTGCTAAAATTGCCCCTTTTTCCTTATCATTTCCATGCCATTTTCATCTCATTCCCTTGTATTAATCCATCCCTATGGTTTACATTTCCTATGAAAACATCGATCCTAGAGCAAGTACAATTCATTATTCAGCCAAAATTGTGTTATGTTAAAACTTAATTCATACTTTACTTGTAAACTAGGATGATGTTTCCTTAGTCCTGACTCCTAATTTGGGTAATTACATAGTCATACATGTAAACCATATAGATGTACATATATGCAAATACGATGGTACTAAAACACTTGGCTCGGGATGAAACACGCTCCACGCACGAAGAAGACTATGTAGAATTAATAAGAATGAATGCATATATGTTGGTGCTAAAACACCATGCTGAAACACGTTGCACGCATGAAGAAGACTATGTAGAATTAATAAGAATGTTCAATGAATGCAGATATGCTGGTGTTGAAACACGCACGAAGAAGACTATGTTAATATACTCAAGTGACTCAGTGAGACATTTTTGGGTGCTAAAATTGTCCATTTTTCCTTATCATTTCCATGCCATTTTCATCTCATTCTCTTGTACTAAGTCATCCCTATTGTTTACATTTCCTATGAGAACATAAATTCTAGAGCAGGTACAATTCATTATTCATTCAACATTGTGTTACGTTAAAACTTAAATCATAGTTAACTTGTAAACTAAGATGATGTTTCCTTAGTCCTAATTTGGGTAATTACACAGTCATACCTGTAAACCACATAGATGTACATATATGCATATATGTTGGTGCTGAAAAACCATGCTAAAACACCTAGCTGAAACACAATACATGCACGAAGAAGACTAAGCAGAATTAATAAGAATGAATGAAGATATGTTGGTGCTGAAACACCATGTTGCAACAAGCACGAAGAAGACTATGGGCCATGGCCCCACCAACTCCATCATATCCAGCTGGCAGAGTTACTCCACCATTTTCATCTGTGGTCGTCAGTAACAAGTATTTATTAATGGAAGGTACTGATAAGTTGAACGTAATCGCCACCTCAGATTTTGCTTGTCGGCGGCCGCCAGTCAGTGCCCACATGTACGTGTCTGTGGTTTACAACCTATAGGTATGACTGCTCATTGTGACATGTGTTTGACATGATACTGTGAAATAATGATTCTTACACACCCTTCCACATCACCAACAGACGACCAATATAGTTAGTTCAAGTTGGGGGGTATCCCACCATCCCTAAATAAATTAACCAACCATCACCATAAACATTCAATTAGCATGGTTGTTAGGTTGATTTTTCCCACAAAATTTGAATCACCACCACCTTTCCAAAAATACAACAAATATCCTTCCATTGTTCCTGCGTGCTCATGCATGTTGAAGCTCCTGGGTCTATGTTGGGAATTTTGAACCTGAAATTCCTTTGCAATACTGTAACAACTAATTACACAGAATAACATTCAACATGGGAGGATTTGCAGTCCGTCATGAACCAGTAACCCTCAATGCCCTGCGTCGGCGCCCATAAGTATACAAAATATTTGAAGATGCAGGGTGGGTAGCATATTTCAAGCAGTTGGACGGGTTTGAAAGTGATATTTCCCTAGAATTCACCCGAATTTTAACAAGAACCCATTCACATGTTAGAGGTTTGGGTATTAGTGTAATAGAGGCAGTTATATCCTCTGTTACGGGGCTTCCCAGCACTGGTAGAAAATGGTTTGGACAAAGGACAACCATTCCTATTGCAAAGACCAATTTCTTGGAGGAAGGAGAGCAAGTGCAGCCTAGAGGACGTGGCACAAAAATAGAGTCATTACCTCAACCTTGGGACGAAGTTGTTGTTTTCTTGAAGAAATATATTGCATGTGAAGGTATGTACAAGATTGTCTACACATATGATTTTGTTCCGTTGTCACACCTTCGTCGTGGCTCATTGATAAATATGCCTTATTATCTATTAGAATCTTTGCATAATATGGCACATTATGTAAGACAATCTTGTTTTCCCCAAGGTTCTGTCACACACCATTGCCTGATAAAATTAATAATGTTGAGAGCCTTTGAACTACAAAACTAGACATGGGCTCAATTCATTGCCAAGGGAGCAATAGAATTTGATGAAAATGATGGCAATGAATCAGAAGAGGAGGTAGGAAGTACTGACAAGAGTATTTCAGACAGGGAAAGAGAGGAAAGAAATGGAATTAATGAAGAGTTGGGACAAGATAATGTTGTTGGAGAATTGGGACAGGGTAGTAGTGATGGATAAATGAGGGATAGCCCTGGAGTTGTAATTGTAGAAGATGTACATATGCAAGATATTGGAGTGCAGGTGGAGGAATATTTGCACCAAAACCCTGAAAAATCACCTACCATTATAGCAGAAGAAAATGAGTAGTTGATGGAGGAGAATCAACCAACACAACACGAAGGAGGGTATACAGAAAAAGAACCAAGTGTTGAAGAACCCATGGCATAAATGAGGGAAGGATCAAATACATAGATGCCTTCTAAAGATACACTGAAGGAATTAATTGTGGAGAGGTCGTCGTCACCTGAAAGAGCAGAAACTCCACTAGAATATATTCGGGAGGTTGAAACAGTGATTCAAAGCGAGAATGTAATTGAGTTGCAAGAAGAATCGTCTACTTTGCATGATGATTCTTCCCATGTTGACCATGATTATGAAGTTGAAATTGTCTCAGAGAAACCTCCCCAAACAATGCCAAAACTATTAAGGAGGAAGAGGCCATTGCCAATGTTTCCATCAACTTTCCCAAGTACAAGGAGAAGAACCGAGGTTGTTGTCACAGTAGAAGCAACTAAACTGAAAATGGAAGAAATTGAGATTCATGTGTTGTGTCCTCTTCACCCACTATTACACAAGAACCATTGGGTGATGAACATCAGCATGAAGTTGTCGCTGTAACACAAGAACCAATTGACAACCTGAGCCAAGATCAAAGAGCTACTAAAACACAAGAACATGTCGTTTATGAGGTAAAAGTCAGATTCATTCCCTTTTTTTTTAGAATGATCAATTAAAAAGAGAAGTTTAGAGGCTTACGGGGGAATTGGAAATGCTAAAAGCATAAAAGGGAGCCCAAAGGCCTCTGCCTCATGATCTGGATTTATTAGTGCAAGCAACCCATCAGAGAAGGCTGAAACACATGAAACATTTAAGGAATATTTGTGTCCAGAGTGTGGATATATTTATAGGTTGGCTGGGTATGAGGTGACCCTACTTGAGCCCTCATCTTTGGGACTAATCAAATGATCCATGAGGATCTTCACAATCGACATATTTGCAGTCAGCTTCAAATACTTCCAACATTGTCCAGTCAACAAAGAGCTCACACTGAGCTTTCCGATGCATTTTGAATGAAGTCAATTGGACTTCACATGCTAGAGATATGTCTTGTTGATATTTAGGGGCAAAATGACATTTGTAAAATGTTTAATACATGAGATGGGGTTCTCATAATTATGTATTTTTCATTATTTAAAAGGGAATATTTGGTGCAAAGCCATGTTGGCTTTCAATCCCTAGTCTCAAGGAAAGTCCTAAGGAGAGTTGAGATCTTCATGGATGGTTGAGAGATATTCTCAAACCAATCCCTTGAGATATGCCAAGATCCTAATTTAGGGGATCTTGAGAAATATTATCTCCATGAAGATCTTGATGTGGTTGAGATGGAGATGTTATATAAACCCTTCTTGGGAGTCAAGAAGAGGGGGGGAGAAAGGAAAGAGCTCGTGGAAAGCTTATTGATTCAAAAGATGTCTTTGTAAAGGAGAAACGGGTTGTAGGCTTGTTTATGTATCCCTTTTGAAGCAGAATCAATAAAGCAAGTTCATGAGATTCATGAATCCGGAGACGTAGCCAGGGGATCTGGTGAACTCCGTTATCACGTTTTTGTCTATGTTGTATTTGTATGTGTGTGTATGGATGCATTCTTACTTGGATAAGTAAAGCTTTTGTTTATAAACATACGATAGTTTGACAATTTTATGTGATTATTTCCTTAATGAAGCATGGTTAATTAATCAAATTGCACTTATTCACATGCATTTTCATCAGTAAAATATCTTATATTGAAAATTTGGATGTAAGAAGATTCTCACCAAATTTTCAGATCAAGTGGTATCAGAGCTAGGTTGATTACTTTGCAGGATGGGCAAAGGAGCGAAGAAAGCAGAAAGACTTCAAGAATTAGATGAAATAAGTCACAACATTCAAGCTAAAAATGCAGAGTTGAGGAGGCTTTTGAAGGTTGCAGAAGAAGAGAAGCAAGAGCTTCAAGAGAGGTCTCAGCTTCATGGAGAAGTCCTCAATGGAATTATTGAAGAATTGCAACTTGAATTGCAAACCAAGGATGATCTCTTGGCTAAGTTGTAGCATGGTGAACGAAGGGAAGACAAAGAGTCTTCTACTGTGGATGCACAAACTCAAACCGAGGTATATGATGTTTCTTCATGTTCAATGTTTTCTCAGTATGAAACTAACGTGGGCATGAAGCTCCTCACGAAGATGGGATACAAAGGAGGTGGACTTGGCATTCCTAGACAAGGAATCACTCAACCATTAGAGGTAGTACAAAGACCACGGTTTGCAGGTTTGGGTTATGGCAAGGAAGAGAATGGAGAATGCTCAAAGGTTGTTGAAACAAAAACCATCTCTTCACCATCAGATTCCAAGAAAGGAATAGCGCCATCTTGTCCTCAACAGAACAAGAACCACTCAGGAAAGTATAAAGGACATTTCAATTCTTTTTTTACATATCAGAAAGATGATTATGGTCATAGGTCTTCTAACCATGATGTAGCCAAGGATCGCAAGAAGAAAACTTGGGTAGAGAAGACGAGCATGCCCACCATAAGTGGGACAAAGCAAAGGGAACCTCTTTCACATCTTTGTGACAAGGAGATTCTGTTAAAAAAGAAGCAAAGGAACTATTGCACTCATTGCGAGATCAATGGCCATTGGGACAAGAAGTATTGGAAGTTACATCTTGAAATTCGCCAAAGACCAAGCAACAGACAGATTGCAAAAACACCCACCAAGAAGGAGGCTACAAAGATAATGGAGCATGTGATCAATGTTCCTGTTCCAGTCTCCGAAGAAATGTGATTGCAGAAAGAAGGTACTTTTGATTGGTTGGGTAAGAAATGGATATCATTTTTGCATAGTCAAATTTAGCATGCCCATGTAGTACCTCCAATTTATATTTTTGTTTTTCATTGTTGAAAAAGTATGAAGGAAACTAATCTATTTTGTATAGAAAAGTATGGAGGTAGATCATTCAATCATAATGAATGCATGGAAAGTTATGAGGGTTGAATCATTCAATTTGATACCTTAAAAAATGGTGCCATTGCATTGTGAGAATGTGCACAAGTTTATGGCTAACTGAACAAGTGTGCTTATGGTAGCCTTTTCTTGAACTTCTTGGATGAGAGAAATATAGGCAGCAAGATATGTGCTCTCTTTATTGACGATTTTGGAGATGACCTGTTGTTGGAGGCTTCAGACCAAGATCTTGATTTGTATCACTCCAAGGATGCATGATGCGCAGTACAAAAAAAAAATGTAGTATGTATCATGACTATCATGTGGCTGCACTTTGTTTAAGCCTCCAAGAAATAAATGCAGAGATACAAGCGAAGACACAACATCTTCCTGGTGTTTCGATAACAACATGCGCTGCATGAGAATGATGAACTTCATCTCAAACACCATTGTAATGGTAGATAGCAGATGAAGGGTGCATCTTCCATGGAACCCACATATTTTCATTCGGAGCAACCGAAACTTGAAATGTTAACCCTTCCAATGAGATGACTCCATTTTTCAGACTCACGGACGAGGTTGCCTTGGTCATTGACGTTTTCGACCGCGTGATGGTAAAATAAGAGAAAGTTATTTGCCATAAACTGCATACCTGCACTTTCTGCATTCAAAGAATCTGCCAGATAAAGAAAATTAGATGATTGTTTGACAGATATTTTAATATTTTTTAATACCTCCCTCCACTGGATCAGATATTAGCAAGATCACTCACCATCAGTAGGATAAAGTCATCGATTTGTTTGAAGGCTTGTTTTGTGGAATAGCTGGTGCAACCGCATTTTTGAACATGACTTCGAGATCAAGAGCAGATCCCATACCATTCCAGAGGAGGCTCCCACGCACTATAACCACTTGGCGTTCGAGTATGACTACAGACACCAACCGTGAGCTCAATTTCCTTTTTCTTCGGGATCTCGTTATCAAAGTTGTTGAGGAAAATTAACAAATTGGGATATTGCTCATCGATTTGATCCCAAATGGGCGCATTTTTTTTACTTGTTCCTTCCGTGGCTGCGATTTTGTTGTTGATGGTCAATAAATTCTTTACGTAGTTGGTTATCACATGAGCTGTGGGTATGACATCCGTCCAATGTTCCAGATCAAGGGAGATCTTGAAATTCTGTCACGACCACGTAAATGGTGGAAAGCAATAATCAACATGATTATAGAGATGTGAGCATTTTTTTTATGCCACCAACGATTGTGAAAATTGCGTGGGAATTGGTGCTACCTCACAGGGATAACGATCATTATTTTCTGCGTTGCTGTGAGATGCATTATCGTCATCACTATTGCTATCGCTAGATTTGTGAAGTTGCATTGAAAGCAAAAGAATATGTCCATGAAACGTTGCCCCTACCATGCAATAGCCTGAAGAGATACATAACTTCGTGGATGGCGAGAAATTTGTAAGAAATTTCGTAAGTCATTTGCAGGTGAAGGCTTACCCCACCGCGAGCAAGGTATATAGGTTCCTGCCAGATCTAGTAGTTGTCGCCGAGAGAGGAAGATCTGTATGCATAGCACCATGCAACAACTGATGCCAGTTTTAGCTGGGTTGAATGTGGCTCGTATTGTCAACGAGCTCACAGCACGTTCAAGGGTCCGTCCTTTTGCACACATAGTTGCAGTTTCCGCTAAACATTGTTTGTCACCCAAAGGATAAAGATGTTAATGTTTGGACAATATCGGGAATACATTTTCTTAGAATAATAATTAATAATATAATTATTGATTATTAAATATCATATATAATAAGTAAATGATAATAACAAATAGTTATTGATTATTCAAGGGATGCATTATTTTATGGATGGTCGCCATATGTTTCCTATATATGGAACACTCATCATTGTAATAATACATCGATCATATCCCATATGAAGAAAAACAACATGGTATCAGAGCAGGGTCACTGGGTGTGGCTCCCTCACGGGAGAGCCCAGGAAGATAAGGATATGGAGATTTAGTCTTGCTTAGGATTATGCGTAAGAGTAGAGAGAATAAAGAGATATGTTGTTGCATATGTGTTTATTTGTGTAACAGCCTGTTGTTGTGAAGAAGAACAACCTGCCTAAGTAAGCTATGACATGGAATAAGAAGAGAGGGAGGTTGAGATGAGGTCGCAATGATCAATTGTTGATAATGCCCTTCGAGTCGCCCAACAATATCAGAGAGCAGAGAAGGTTCTAGAGAGAACCCCTCTCATACATTTCGGGATGAAGAAGGCGCATGAGAAATAACAAATCAATTCACAGGCGACTGAGATAAAATTTGAGATTTTTGTTGGCATGTTGGATGTTGATCAATTACTATAGAGAGTGAATTATCGGAACTGGTCGCATCCAATCGCTTTGGTTGACTTGTAGTGAGCTGAGATGACTCTGCGTACTGGATCATACCTATGTCATAGTTTTTTATATCAAAATTTGTGATGGTGTTGTGCCCCTCTCTACACTCTACGTCGAGACACTTCGATTGGACACTACCATTCTACAATCTACTATTCTTCGAGACACTCTACATTGTTGAAAAATACTCGAGACACTTCGATTGGTAATCTACAAGAATGCATCAGGACCGTAAGCCTCGTGAGAATATAGAATTCAGGTTTGATGTCCACCAATAAAAGGGAGAACTTAGCTTTGAAGGCTACCTATCTTGATGTGTCTGTATTCTTTAATCCATTAATGCATTTCTATTCAACAAACATTGTGAATTGGATTGAAGCATGGAAGTGTATGTAAAGCATTACAAAAACAGACAGTCCACATGTGGTATAGTAGCGAAAGACAAGTTTTTGTTATATGAACCTTAGCTAAGGAAATATCATTGATTGATTGAGTAAGCCGCTTGTTGAAAACTTCCAAGAAAGATGGACGGTAGTTGTGTGCTACTAGCAGTGGTTGTGTACCACTAGCGATGATTGTGTATCACCGAATAGTAGTTGTGTACTACTATGGCTTGGCACAATAATTTTTTATTGGATGCCATTGTAGTAGTTGTGTGCTACTAGCTTATTTCCATGGAGACTACCAGACTGCTTGGAAGAAGTTGTGCGCTACGGTTTCATCGCAACATAGTCATGGAGAATGAGATCGATGATTTGAGCTGCCAATGGCATGGTAGTAGCTATGTGATACTAGTTAATTGCAGAGTAGTCAGTGGACTACCAGAATAAGACATCGTGAAAGATACCTCCCTTAAAGGGAGTGTTGATGTTTGACGTAGCATCATGACACATTCTCTCTGGAGGGTCCTGCATGGACTAGTAGGAGGGAATGTGGACTTCATCTTGACATGCCTCAGATGGTTAGATGAAGGAACCAAGACATTGGTTTCACGAAGAAACATCGATATGTCTTGTGAGACATTCGTTCCATGAGGGAACCTCGATATGTCTTGTGAGACATTGGTTCCATGAGGGAACCTCAATATGTCTTAGACATTAGTTTCATGAGGGAACCTCGATATGTCAAGTATGGTCCAAGATGAAATTCCCTTTAAGAGGGAGACAATTGAGCAAATTGATCCCATTGATCTTGTAGCTCCAGTTAATGTTTCCAGAGATATTGCAGTAGGTCATAAGATACTTGCATGGGCTCATCAGACTTTGCAAGAGGCAGAAGGACATGCAACTCCTCATGGTACCTTCCAAGAGAGCCAGAGACCTTAGAGAGATTCATGCTATGCCACAACTATGAGCCACATCATTCATTTTTAGCCTTCATGTTATCATGAGGCAACTAATCATCCAGTATGGAGAGATGTCATGATGGAAGAGTATCAATCCATCCTAAAGAATGATGTGTGGGATATTGTTCTGTGACTTGAGGGGAAGTTTGTAGCAACTTCTAAATGGATCTACAAGTTCAAACACGCAGTTGACAATAGCATCGAGAGGCACAAAACGATATTTGTTGCTAGAGGATTCTCTCAGGTGGAGGGAATAGATTATGATGAGACATTTTCTCTTGTTGCTCGATACACTTCTATCAAGATGATTATTTCCCCTGCAACATCCATGGGTTAGAGAGTACATCAGATAGATGCAAAGACAACATTTTTCAATGGAGAGATTGAGGAAGAAGTATACATCGAGAAGCCAAATGGTTTCATGATACATGAGAATGAGTCTCATGTGTGCAGGTTGAACATGGCCTTGTATGGAATCAAGAAACCACCTTGAGCTTGGTATCAAGGATTGATGAACACCTAGTGATTTTTGGGCTTCAGCAAAAGTGTTGTCAATGCCAGCCTGTACTACAAGACTGTTAATGGTAAGTCCCTGATTTTGGTCCTCTACGTTGATGATTTATTCCTCACCGATACAGAGAGCCTTATTGTTGAATGCAAGTATGCATTGGCCTCTAAGTTTGAGATAAAGGACCTTGGTATGATGCACTACTTCTTAGGACTAGAGGTGTGACATAGAATTGATGAGGTCTTCCTAAGTCAGGGGAAGTACATAGTTGAGATATTGAAGAAGTTTGAGATACTGAACTTGAAGACCGTGGCTACACCAATGATGACGAATCTAAAGAAACTAAGTGTGTCTTCTTCCGATTCTGAAAAAAAAATGATCTGACTTTGTACAGACAACTGATTGGATAATTGATGTATCTGGTTAACACCAGACCAAATATTTGCTATGCAGTGAGTGCACTTAGCCAGTTTATAAGTCAGTTGAGATAGACACACTAGATTGTTGCGAAGCATGTGTTGAGATACTTGCGAGGCACAGTTGGAGATGGTCTAAGATATACTTCCAGTATTGGTATGATATGGCAGGAATATATTGACTCTGATCGGGCAGGGAGCGCAGTGGATAGAAAGAGCACCTTCGCGTGTTGCTTCACTTTGGGATCTTCCATGGTTCCCTGGTGTAGCAAGAAACAAACTTTTGTGGCTTTGAGCACAACAGAAGTAGAGTACATTTCATTAAGTATGACAGACTGTGAAGCAGTGTGGTTTCGCAAGCTCCTTGCAGATTTATCTGAACATGTGCTAGATTCCACCATTATTCATTATGGTAACCAAAGTTGTGTGAAGATCTCTAATAATCCAGTGAATCATGACAAATCGAACCACATTGAGATCAAGTACCATTACATCCAAGACATGGTGCAGAGGAAGGAATTATTGGTGCAGTACCTTCCTATAGATGAGCAGGTTGTTGATGTTCTTACCAAACCAAGACAAAGTTCAAGTACTTCCGTGACAGACTTGGTGTGGCAGAGAATGCCTCCCTCACTGAGAGGGAGTGTTGATGTTTGCAGCTTCCTGAGACATTCTCCAGATCGTACTCCTCTGTGACTGAGTTGAATTGATCTGTGATGACACTTATCCGAGAAGGGATAAGTGGGGCACTTATCCGAGAAGAGATAAGTGTGTTTGGGCTTATAGCCCAACGTCCTATGTGGAGAGCACATGAGGACATGTCAAGGGAGTTGACCGGGAGTTGACCCTAGTTTTTCTAGAGGGTGTAGCCTCTGGAAGTCCACATGGAGTGCCATGTGTGACAACTTTCTCCATATCGTACTCCTCTGTGAATTGAGTTGAGTTAATCTGTGAGGACACTTATTCGAAGGGATAAGTGGAACACTTATTCGAGAAAGGATAAGTGCATTTGGGCTTATAGCCCAAAGTCCCATGTGGAGAGCACATGAGGAAATGTCAAGGGAGTTGACCCTTGATGCCACAAACTATGGGGAGTTGACCCTAAGTGTTCCTAGAGGGAGTAGCCTCTAGAAGTCCACATGGGAGTGCCATGTGTGACAAACCTTTGCTACTATGGTGGTTGTGTACCACTGGCGGAGACTGTGTGTCTCTGGACAATAGTTGTGTACTACTATGGAAATATACCTCCCTAGCTAAGAGGGAGTATTTATGTTTCAACATCGGGCGAACCTTCTCCTAGATTGGGCTGCAGACCAAGGGAGATAGGATACATTTATCATAAAGGTGCACTTGTGGTAAATGGGCCCAGATGTAGTATTTCCTTGATCATGACAAGGAATAATATGGACTCGAGGTGCTTGAAGTGCTTTCCATGTGTTAGTTAGCATCAGGTCGACATTCACTCATAGGTGTGTACCTGCGGTGAAAGATCTCGGTGTGGTATTTGTCCTAGCCATGGTGATTTGAAAAGGAATGATAAAGACTCAAGATGGTATATGCTATTACATCCAGACCCAAAGTGAGCCTAATCCTAGAAAGAGTTAATTGGCTCAGAGGGAGAGTCGCAGAAAGAGTTTCTCCTCGGTTCAGGTGGGAGAGAGATGTCTCCCAAGACCGACAGACAAGTGTCATGAGTCCAGGGTGAAGTTTGTATACTTCAAAGATAAGTTTGGCATGTTGCAGAATGTCTCCCTCCTTGAGAGGGAGTGTTGATGTTTGGACAACATTGAGAATACATTCTCTTAGAATAATAATTAATAATATAATTATTAATTATTAAATATCATATATAATAAGTAAACGATAATAACAAATAGTTATTGATTATTCAAGGGACACATCCTTTTATGGATGGTCACCATATGTTCCCTATATATGGAACACTCATCATTGTAATAATACATCGATCATATCTCATATGAAGAAAAACAACAAAAGATACAGGTGTACCATCGGGTTTTGATTCGGTGGCCTCCCATGCACAAATTCTAAGAAACAATAAAATCTCATGCCCAGTTTGTTGAAATCGATGCTAATACAGTTGTTGGACCGTGATCTTTGCCAACAACTAACTTTGTTGTGGCATCGATGTTCAACCAAATGATTGAGACAGTTGGCTGACAATCGAAGGAGCAATCAAAGATGGGGAAAAGCACCATTAGCGTAACCTACGTTAGAACTAGGATAATGATGGTTGCATGCATGTTTGACGTGCTATTAGCCTCCTTCACTGTTTTGGTAAGGAAAACGAGGTCGCATTGCCACTGGTGGAAAATCCCTTCAGGTAGTTACCTTTCATACTATGTTTAACATTTTGGAAAAGGTGCAACATATACAACCTCTATTTATCTAGGTCTATCAATGAATATGGGACTTCATACAATGATGTGCTCATGCTCTTCGAAGGGCAAGCTCCAACACTATGGTTCAATTCGCGCTAATAATGAAATGTTCAGGGTGAACGATGTATTTGTGTGATGCGTAATTGTGGACAGTTTATTGTTTGAACCCATGAAATGATTGTTCCCACTTATGGCCAAATATATCGGTCCAAGACAGAAAGACAAGGAAATGTCACTGTATAATCCACTACGTCGAGGTACCAAGTTTGTCACAGAACCAAGGGCTAAGGGTCGAGGACCAAATTCCCATATATATATGGTGCATCAAAACTTTTGGTAGAGTTTGATTATTAAAAATTCAATTTTGTTCATATACCATAGTTTTAAATACTTATATATGCATATTATAGTTTGTGACAACCAAACTATTGTAAAATCAGAACTTGCCATAGTTCGCCAAGTGGGGCACTTGATATATGTTATTACTTTGTAAAGGTTTATGTATCCACTCTTAAGTGAGGAAGAGTGAGAGGCATTTTGATTATGCATGAAGCCTTGTATTCTCAGTTGATTAAGGCGTTTAGCCTAAGCCATTTTGGCAATCTTTGTAAAACTTGTTTATGAGTGTTTTATAAACTCATGGCAAGAATGTTCTTGATGTAAAATCGTTATGAAACATTGTAATGGATTTTTAGTCACTCTTGAGTGAGGGGAGTGAGAGGCGTTATTTTGCACCTTAAGCCTTAAGTGACTTCATTTTGTAATCATCATTGTAAACAATTGATTGAGGCGTTTTGCCTACGCCATTTGGTGATTCATTGTAAACTTAACCAAGAGTGTAGTTATAAAATCTTGGCAAGTAAGAAACTTATGCAGGTATCAATAGTTACAGGTTGCAAATTTATGCAGATGTGGGCTTCAACATTTCCTCTCCAAAGAACAAGAGGTGAAGGAGACATGGAATGTGCCTTTCAGAACATTTGCTTTGCAGCAGTTGCAAGTGTTTGAGTTACATTCTGATTCTGAAGTACATGGGTGAAGGAATTTTGCGAGAATGAAGACATTTGCATGCAGTTGATGATGGATTGCAGGTCAAAGTTGATACTTATGGAGTTCCAAAAGTTTTTCTCCGTGGGGAGGTGTGATCTAGGAGGATCTTCACAGTCGACACATTTTCAGTCAACTTCAAATACTACCAACATTGTCTAGTCAATAAAGAGCTCACACTGAGCTTTCCGATGCATTTCTAATGAAGTCAATTGGACTTCACATGCTAGATATATGTCTGGTTGATATTTAGGGGCAAAATGGCATTTGTAAAATGTTTAATACATGAGATAGGGTTCTCATAATTGTGTATTTTTCATTATTTAAAAGGGATTATTTGGTGCAAAGCCATGTTGACTTTCAATCCCTAGTCTCAAGGAGAGTTGAGATATTCATGGATGATTGAGAGATATTCTCAAATCAATCCCTTGAGATATGTCAATATCCTAATTTAGGGGATCTCGAGAGATATTATCTCCATGAAAATCTTGATGTGGTTGAGATGGAGATGTTATATAAATCCTTCTTGGGAGTCAAGAAGAGGGGGGGAGAAAGGAAAGAGCTCGTGGAAAGCTTATTGAGAACTTATTGATTCAGAGGATGTCTTTGTAAAGGAGAAAAAGGTTGTAGGCTTGTTTATGTAGCCCTTTTGAAGCAGAATAAATAAAGCAGGTTCATGGGATTCATGAATCCGGAGACATAGCCAGGGGGTCTGGTGAACTTTGTTATCATATTGTTGTCTATGTTGTATGTGTGTGTATGGATGCATTCTTCCTTGGATAAGTAGAGTTTTTATTTATAAACATACACAATAGTTTGACAAATTTATGTGATTATTTCTTTAATGAAGCATGGTTAATTAATCAAATTGCCCTTATTCACACGCATTTTCGTCAGTAAAATATCTTATTTTGAAAATTTGGATGTAAGAAGATTCTCACCAAATTTTTAGATCATCAGAAGACAGGAAGAGTTGGTTGAGGCAGCACAGAGAAAGAAATCCACCGCCACACAAGAAATAGTGGCTAAGGAAGAAGAAAAGCATACTCCTGAAACACCTGATAATGCCACTGTAACACAATAACCAGTGGTACCTGATTTAAATATGCAGTCTAAAAAGGATATACAAGAAGTTGTCACTGCAACACAAGAACCAATGATGGCTAAGACTGTTGAACCAACCCAGACTGAGAGTACCACTGCTACACAAGAACCATTGGTGCCTAATTTAAATCAACAATCTGATGAGGCCATGGAAGAAGCAACTGTCACACAAGAACCAGTGGTTGAGGACGAGGAATTACCACAGCTAGATAAAGTCACTGTTACACAAGAACGAGTGACACAAGCTCAAATTCCTCTAGAAATTGGTGATGAGGATGAACAAGAAGTTCACCATCATGTCATAGAGGATAATACTATCTTTTTGCTAGCAGAGATTGATAAATGGAAGTAACATGTTGCCATGTTTAGAGAAGGAATGATTCTCATGCGAGGCCACAGAAAGGCAATACAAGACCTCAAGGAGAAATACGCTAATTTTTTTACGTCTCATAAATTTAAATGGGAAGAAATGAAGAAGGAATTGGGAGAGTTGAAGAAGCTACAAGCTAAGTGACAGATTCTGCAGCAGGATAAAAATCAAATGTATTTGTTAGCAGAAGAGTTGTTGAGCTGTAGAATCCCTTCTCCCTCATACCCGGTCTTCCTTCATGAACAATTAACTCTTTTTAAGCTTAAAGCTATCAAGGAAGGAAGGCCTTATAAAATGATTAGTGCCTCTGAGTTTCTAGAAACTTTCTCCCAGAGCGATTTCTCAGATCAACATTTATTCTGTGAGATTTATTTGTATGAACATGCATGCATGTTAGATATAAAATTTAATCATGTTCCCTATGTAGGAGATGTGCAGTTGAGAGCCTTCACTTATTTTGTGAACAATCAAGCAAAATGGTGGAATGCCTTTCACACAATCCAGAAGAATGAAGGAGAAGCAACATTATGGATTAGGGGTGAACCCCGTACTCCTGTTACTATTTTTAATATATATCGGCATCTACTCTCTTCATCTTATAGGACTAGAAAAGTGATAGACCTTCAAAGGTTTGTCATAGATTCTTGTGTTAAAACAATTAATGATCAGAAATTGTTTGCACTAGAAGGTAACAGATTTAGATGGGAAGCATCCTCTCTGGCCTTGAGGACCAAGGATCCCTATAGTCATGACAATTTTACCTATGCTCTGTCTCGGGTTACTAGCTATATTGAGTGCATTCAGACTTGTGGTCCATAGTGGTTGGGGCTTAAATTTCATTTCCCTCTTATTTGGCTGCCAACAAAGAAGTATCAACATAAGTACAAATTAACTAAGAAGACTGGAAGGGAATGATGGGGAGAAGTGATTTATTCTAGGGGCTATAGGAATTTAGAAGATATTGTTGCATCATCCTACAATATTTCTAATTTGCATTGGAAAAGTTCATGCCCCAACTCAGACTCTGATTCAGAGTGAGTGAACTTTGAAGTTGCATGGGGACATGCAATGGTGCAGTTGCGGGGAGATGTTGGGTGCTAAAATAGCCCCTTTTCCTTATCATTTCTCATTCTCTTGTATTAATTCATCCCTGGACCCTATTGTTTACATTTCCTATGAGAACATCAATCCTGGTCTTTGGATCAAGTACAATTCATTATTCATTGATGATTGTGTTATGTTAATACATAGAGTACTTGTAAACTAGGATGATGTTTCCTAATTTAGGTAATTACCGATGAATTAAATTTAATAAGAATGATTGCAGATATGCTACCAGCTGGACCGCTGGTGCTGAAACACCTAGCTGAAACATCTGGCTGAAACACACACGAAGAAGACTATGGCACCACCGATTGACTCTCCGCGTGGATCTAACATATCCAGCTGGCAGAGAGTGATCTTCTAGAGACTGGAATTAGTACAACTTATCTAGGGAATCGTGCAGCTTGCCACGTCATTGGATAACAATTGGAGCACCGATTTCTAAGTTTCTAATTTTTGTTATTGTAATCTTAACAATCTCTATTTTAAGAAGTTATGAACAACT
>ML790593.1:201119-230325 GCA_009831015.1 Picea engelmannii | reverse complement strand
GCTCAATTGTCTCCCTCTTAAAGGGAATTTCATCTTGGACCATACTTGACATATCGAGGTTCCCTCATGAAACTAATGTCTAAGACATATTGAGGTTCCCTCATGGAACCAATGTCTCACAAGACATATCGAGGTTCCCTCATGGAACGAATGTCTCACAAGACATATCGATGTTTCTTCGTGAAACCAATGTCTTGGTTCCTTCATCTAACCATCTGAGGCATGTCAAGATGAAGTCCACATTCCCTCCTACTAGTCCATGCAGGACCCTCCAGAGAGAATGTGTCATGATGCTACGTCAAACATCAACACTCCCTTTAAGGGAGGTATCTTTCACGATGTCTTATTCTGGTAGTCCACTGACTACTCTGCAATTAACTAGTATCACATAGCTACTACCATGCCATTGGCAGCTCAAATCATCGATCTCATTCTCCATGACTATGTTGCGATGAAACCGTAGCGCACAACTTCTTCCAAGCAGTCTGGTAGTCTCCATGGAAATAAGCTAGTAGCACACAACTACTACAATGGCATCCAATAAAAAATTATTGTGCCAAGCCATAGTAGTACACAACTACTATTCGGTGATACACAATCATCGCTAGTGGTACACAACCACTGCTAGTAGCACACAACTACCGTCCATCTTTCTTGGAAGTTTTCAACAAGCGGCTTACTCAATCAATCAATGATATTTCCTTAGCTAAGGTTCATATAACAAAAACTTGTCTTTCGCTACTATACCACATGTGGACTGTCTGTTTTTGTAATGCTTTACATACACTTCCATGCTTCAATCCAATTCACAATGTTTGTTGAATAGAAATGCATTAATGGATTAAAGAATACAGACACATCAAGATAGGTAGCCTTCAAAGCTAAGTTCTCCCTTTTATTGGTGGACATCAAACCTGAATTCTATATTCTCACGAGGCTTACGGTCCTGATGCATTCTTGTAGATTACCAATCGAAGTGTCTCGAGTATTTTTCAACAATGTAGAGTGTCTCGAAGAATAGTAGATTGTAGAATGGTAGTGTCCAATCGAAGTGTCTCGACGTAGAGTGTAGAGAGGGGCACAACACCATCACAAATTTTGATATAAAAAACTATGACATAGGTATGATCCAGTACGCAGAGTCATCTCAGCTCACTACAAGTCAACCAAAGCGATTGGATGCGACCAGTTCCGATAATTCACTCTCTATAGTAATTGATCAACATCCAACATGCCAACAAAAATCTCAAATTTTATCTCAGTCGCCTGTGAATTGATTTGTTATTTCTCATGCGCCTTCTTCATCCCGAAATGTATGAGAGGGGTTCTCTCTAGAACCTTCTCTGCTCTCTGATATTGTTGGGCGACTCGAAGGGCATTATCAACAATTGATCATTGCGACCTCATCTCAACCTCCCTCTCTTCTTATTCCATGTCATAGCTTACTTAGGCAGGTTGTTCTTCTTCACAACAACAGGCTGTTACACAAATAAACACATATGCAACAACATATCTCTTTATTCTCTCTACTCTTACGCATAATCCTAAGCAAGACTAAATCTCCATATCCTTATCTTCCTGGGCTCTCCCGTGAGGGAGCCACACCCAGTGACCCTGCTCTGATACCATGTTGTTTTTCTTCATATGGGATATGATCGATGTATTATTACAATGATGAGTGTTCCATATATAGGAAACATATGGCGACCATCCATAAAATAATGCATCCCTTGAATAATCAATAACTATTTGTTATTATCATTTACTTATTATATATGATATTTAATAATCAATAATTATATTATTAATTATTATTCTAAGAAAATGTATTCCCGATATTGTCCAAACATTAACATCTTTATCCTTTGGGTGACAAACAATGTTTAGCGGAAACTGCAACTATGTGTGCAAAAGGACGGACCCTTGAACGTGCTGTGAGCTCGTTGACAATACGAGCCACATTCAACCCAGCTAAAACTGGCATCAGTTGTTGCATGGTGCTATGCATACAGATCTTCCTCTCTCGGCGACAACTACTAGATCTGGCAGGAACCTATATACCTTGCTCGCGGTGGGGTAAGCCTTCACCTGCAAATGACTTACGAAATTTCTTACAAATTTCTCGCCATCCACGAAGTTATGTATCTCTTCAGGCTATTGCATGGTAGGGGCAACGTTTCATGGACATATTCTTTTGCTTTCAATGCAACTTCACAAATCTAGCGATAGCAATAGTGATGACGATAATGCATCTCACAGCAACGCAGAAAATAATGATCGTTATCCCTGTGAGGTAGCACCAATTCCCACGCAATTTTCACAATCGTTGGTGGCATAAAAAAAATGCTCACATCTCTATAATCATGTTGATTATTGCTTTCCACCATTTACGTGGTCGTGACAGAATTTCAAGATCTCCCTTGATCTGGAACATTGGACGGATGTCATACCCACAGCTCATGTGATAACCAACTACGTAAAGAATTTATTGACCATCAACAACAAAATCGCAGCCACGGAAGGAACAAGTAAAAAAAATGCGCCCATTTGGGATCAAATCGATGAGCAATATCCCAATTTGTTAATTTTCCTCAACAACTTTGATAACGAGATCCCGAAGAAAAAGGAAATTGAGCTCACGGTTGGTGTCTGTAGTCATACTCGAACGCCAAGTGGTTATAGTGCGTGGGAGCCTCCTCTGGAATGGTATGGGATCTGCTCTTGATCTCGAAGTCATGTTCAAAAATGCGGTTGCACCAGCTATTCCACAAAACAAGCCTTCAAACAAATCGATGACTTTATCCTACTGATGGTGAGTGATCTTGCTAATATCTGATCCAGTGGAGGGAGGTATTAAAAAATATTAAAATATCTGTCAAACAATCATCTAATTTTCTTTATCTGGCAGATTCTTTGAATGCAGAAAGTGCAGGTATGCAGTTTATGGCAAATAACTTTCTCTTATTTTACCATCACGCGGTCGAAAACGTCAATGACCAAGGCAACCTCGTCCGTGAGTCTGAAAAATGGAGTCATCTCATTGGAAGGGTTAACATTTCAAGTTTCGGTTGCTCCGAATGAAAATATGTGGGTTCCATGGAAGATGCACCCTTCATCTGCTATCTACCATTACAATGGTGTTTGAGATGAAGTTCATCATTCTCATGCAGCGCATGTTGTTATCGAAACACCAGGAAGATGTTGTGTCTTCGCTTGTATCTCTGCATTTATTTCTTGGAGGCTTAAACAAAGTGCAGCCACATGATAGTCATGATACATACTACATTTTTTTTTTGTACTGCGCATCATGCATCCTTGGAGTGATACAAATCAAGATCTTGGTCTGAAGCCTCCAACAACAGGTCATCTCCAAAATCGTCAATAAAGAGAGCACATATCTTGCTGCCTATATTTCTCTCATCCAAGAAGTTCAAGAAAAGGCTACCATAAGCACACTTG
The DNA here is from genome assembly GCA_009831015.1 of Picea engelmannii. Lineage (NCBI taxonomy): Eukaryota > Viridiplantae > Streptophyta > Pinopsida > Pinales > Pinaceae > Picea > Picea engelmannii. The sequence goes on along the minus strand of ML790593.1, from coordinate 226,866 downwards.
TTCAGTTAGCCATAAACTTGTGCACATTCTCACAATGCAATGGCACCATTTTTTAAGGTATCAAATTGAATGATTCAACCCTCATAACTTTCCATGCATTCATTATGATTGAATGATCTACCTCCATACTTTTCTATACAAAATAGATTAGTTTCCTTCATACTTTTTCAACAATGAAAAACAAAAATATAAATTGGAGGTACTACATGGGCATGCTAAATTTGACTATGCAAAAATGATATCCATTTCTTACCCAACCAATCAAAAGTACCTTCTTTCTGCAATCACATTTCTTCGGAGACTGGAACAGGAACATTGATCACATGCTCCATTATCTTTGTAGCCTCCTTCTTGGTGGGTGTTTTTGCAATCTGTCTGTTGCTTGGTCTTTGGCGAATTTCAAGATGTAACTTCCAATACTTCTTGTCCCAATGGCCATTGATCTCGCAATGAGTGCAATAGTTCCTTTGCTTCTTTTTTAACAGAATCTCCTTGTCACAAAGATGTGAAAGAGGTTCCCTTTGCTTTGTCCCACTTATGGTGGGCATGCTCGTCTTCTCTACCCAAGTTTTCTTCTTGCGATCCTTGGCTACATCATGGTTAGAAGACCTATGACCATAATCATCTTTCTGATATGTAAAAAAAGAATTGAAATGTCCTTTATACTTTCCTGAGTGGTTCTTGTTCTGTTGAGGACAAGATGGCGCTATTCCTTTCTTGGAATCTGATGGTGAAGAGATGGTTTTTGTTTCAACAACCTTTGAGCATTCTCCATTCTCTTCCTTGCCATAACCCAAACCTGCAAACCGTGGTCTTTGTACTACCTCTAATGGTTGAGTGATTCCTTGTCTAGGAATGCCAAGTCCACCTCCTTTGTATCCCATCTTCGTGAGGAGCTTCATGCCCACGTTAGTTTCATACTGAGAAAACATTGAACATGAAGAAACATCATATACCTCGGTTTGAGTTTGTGCATCCACAGTAGAAGACTCTTTGTCTTCCCTTCGTTCACCATGCTACAACTTAGCCAAGAGATCATCCTTGGTTTGCAATTCAAGTTGCAATTCTTCAATAATTCCATTGAGGACTTCTCCATGAAGCTGAGACCTCTCTTGAAGCTCTTGCTTCTCTTCTTCTGCAACCTTCAAAAGCCTCCTCAACTCTGCATTTTTAGCTTGAATGTTGTGACTTATTTCATCTAATTCTTGAAGTCTTTCTGCTTTCTTCGCTCCTTTGCCCATCCTGCAAAGTAATCAACCTAGCTCTGATACCACTTGATCTGAAAATTTGGTGAGAATCTTCTTACATCCAAATTTTCAATATAAGATATTTTACTGATGAAAATGCATGTGAATAAGTGCAATTTGATTAATTAACCATGCTTCATTAAGGAAATAATCACATAAAATTGTCAAACTATCGTATGTTTATAAACAAAAGCTTTACTTATCCAAGTAAGAATGCATCCATACACACACATACAAATACAACATAGACAAAAACGTGATAACGGAGTTCACCAGATCCCCTGGCTACGTCTCCGGATTCATGAATCTCATGAACTTGCTTTATTGATTCTGCTTCAAAAGGGATACATAAACAAGCCTACAACCCGTTTCTCCTTTACAAAGACATCTTTTGAATCAATAAGCTTTCCACGAGCTCTTTCCTTTCTCCCCCCCTCTTCTTGACTCCCAAGAAGGGTTTATATAACATCTCCATCTCAACCACATCAAGATCTTCATGGAGATAATATTTCTCAAGATCCCCTAAATTAGGATCTTGGCATATCTCAAGGGATTGGTTTGAGAATATCTCTCAACCATCCATGAAGATCTCAACTCTCCTTAGGACTTTCCTTGAGACTAGGGATTGAAAGCCAACATGGCTTTGCACCAAATATTCCCTTTTAAATAATGAAAAATACATAATTATGAGAACCCCATCTCATGTATTAAACATTTTACAAATGTCATTTTGCCCCTAAATATCAACAAGACATATCTCTAGCATGTGAAGTCCAATTGACTTCATTCAAAATGCATCGGAAAGCTCAGTGTGAGCTCTTTGTTGACTGGACAATGTTGGAAGTATTTGAAGCTGACTGCAAATATGTCGATTGTGAAGATCCTCATGGATCATTTGATTAGTCCCAAAGATGAGGGCTCAAGTAGGGTCACCTCATACCCAGCCAACCTATAAATATATCCACACTCTGGACACAAATATTCCTTAAATGTTTCATGTGTTTCAGCCTTCTCTGATGGGTTGCTTGCACTAATAAATCCAGATCATGAGGCAGAGGCCTTTGGGCTCCCTTTTATGCTTTTAGCATTTCCAATTCCCCCGTAAGCCTCTAAACTTCTCTTTTTAATTGATCATTCTAAAAAAAAAGGGAATGAATCTGACTTTTACCTCATAAACGACATGTTCTTGTGTTTTAGTAGCTCTTTGATCTTGGCTCAGGTTGTCAATTGGTTCTTGTGTTACAGCGACAACTTCATGCTGATGTTCATCACCCAATGGTTCTTGTGTAATAGTGGGTGAAGAGGACACAACACATGAATCTCAATTTCTTCCATTTTCAGTTTAGTTGCTTCTACTGTGACAACAACCTCGGTTCTTCTCCTTGTACTTGGGAAAGTTGATGGAAACATTGGCAATGGCCTCTTCCTCCTTAATAGTTTTGGCATTGTTTGGGGAGGTTTCTCTGAGACAATTTCAACTTCATAATCATGGTCAACATGGGAAGAATCATCATGCAAAGTAGACGATTCTTCTTGCAACTCAATTACATTCTCGCTTTGAATCACTGTTTCAACCTCCCGAATATATTCTAGTGGAGTTTCTGCTCTTTCAGGTGACGACGACCTCTCCACAATTAATTCCTTCAGTGTATCTTTAGAAGGCATCTATGTATTTGATCCTTCCCTCATTTATGCCATGGGTTCTTCAACACTTGGTTCTTTTTCTGTATACCCTCCTTCGTGTTGTGTTGGTTGATTCTCCTCCATCAACTACTCATTTTCTTCTGCTATAATGGTAGGTGATTTTTCAGGGTTTTGGTGCAAATATTCCTCCACCTGCACTCCAATATCTTGCATATGTACATCTTCTACAATTACAACTCCAGGGCTATCCCTCATTTATCCATCACTACTACCCTGTCCCAATTCTCCAACAACATTATCTTGTCCCAACTCTTCATTAATTCCATTTCTTTCCTCTCTTTCCCTGTCTGAAATACTCTTGTCAGTACTTCCTACCTCCTCTTCTGATTCATTGCCATCATTTTCATCAAATTCTATTGCTCCCTTGGCAATGAATTGAGCCCATGTCTAGTTTTGTAGTTCAAAGGCTCTCAACATTATTAATTTTATCAGGCAATGGTGTGTGACAGAACCTTGGGGAAAACAAGATTGTCTTACATAATGTGCCATATTATGCAAAGATTCTAATAGATAATAAGGCATATTTATCAATGAGCCACGACGAAGGTGTGACAACGGAACAAAATCATATGTGTAGACAATCTTGTACATACCTTCACATGCAATATATTTCTTCAAGAAAACAACAACTTCGTCCCAAGGTTGAGGTAATGACTCTATTTTTGTGCCACGTCCTCTAGGCTGCACTTGCTCTCCTTCCTCCAAGAAATTGGTCTTTGCAATAGGAATGGTTGTCCTTTGTCCAAACCATTTTCTACCAGTGCTGGGAAGCCCCGTAACAGAGGATATAACTGCCTCTATTACACTAATACCCAAACCTCTAACATGTGAATGGGTTCTTGTTAAAATTCGGGTGAATTCTAGGGAAATATCACTTTCAAACCCGTCCAACTGCTTGAAATATGCTACCCACCCTGCATCTTCAAATATTTTGTATACTTATGGGCGCCGACGCAGGGCATTGAGGGTTACTGGTTCATGACGGACTGCAAATCCTCCCATGTTGAATGTTATTCTGTGTAATTAGTTGTTACAGTATTGCAAAGGAATTTCAGGTTCAAAATTCCCAACATAGACCCAGGAGCTTCAACATGCATGAGCACGCAGGAACAATGGAAGGATATTTGTTGTATTTTTGGAAAGGTGGTGGTGATTCAAATTTTGTGGGAAAAATCAACCTAACAACCATGCTAATTGAATGTTTATGGTGATGGTTGGTTAATTTATTTAGGGATGGTGGGATACCCCCCAACTTGAACTAACTATATTGGTCGTCTGTTGGTGATGTGGAAGGGTGTGTAAGAATCATTATTTCACAGTATCATGTCAAACACATGTCACAATGAGCAGTCATACCTATAGGTTGTAAACCACAGACACGTACATGTGGGCACTGACTGGCGGCCGCCGACAAGCAAAATCTGAGGTGGCGATTACGTTCAACTTATCAGTACCTTCCATTAATAAATACTTGTTACTGACGACCACAGATGAAAATGGTGGAGTAACTCTGCCAGCTGGATATGATGGAGTTGGTGGGGCCATGGCCCATAGTCTTCTTCGTGCTTGTTGCAACATGGTGTTTCAGCACCAACATATCTTCATTCATTCTTATTAATTCTGCTTAGTCTTCTTCGTGCATGTATTGTGTTTCAGCTAGGTGTTTTAGCATGGTTTTTCAGCACCAACATATATGCATATATGTACATCTATGTGGTTTACAGGTATGACTGTGTAATTACCCAAATTAGGACTAAGGAAACATCATCTTAGTTTACAAGTTAACTATGATTTAAGTTTTAACGTAACACAATGTTGAATGAATAATGAATTGTACCTGCTCTAGAATTTATGTTCTCATAGGAAATGTAAACAATAGGGATGACTTAGTACAAGAGAATGAGATGAAAATGGCATGGAAATGATAAGGAAAAATGGACAATTTTAGCACCCAAAAATGTCTCACTGAGTCACTTGAGTATATTAACATAGTCTTCTTCGTGCGTGTTTCAACACCAGCATATCTGCATTCATTGAACATTCTTATTAATTCTACATAGTCTTCTTCATGCGTGCAACGTGTTTCAGCATGGTGTTTTAGCACCAACATATATGCATTCATTCTTATTAATTCTACATAGTCTTCTTCGTGCGTGGAGCGTGTTTCATCCCGAGCCAAGTGTTTTAGTACCATCGTATTTGCATATATGTACATCTATATGGTTTACATGTATGACTATGTAATTACCCAAATTAGGAGTCAGGACTAAGGAAACATCATCCTAGTTTACAAGTAAAGTATGAATTAAGTTTTAACATAACACAATTTTGGCTGAATAATGAATTGTACTTGCTCTAGGATCGATGTTTTCATAGGAAATGTAAACCATAGGGATGGATTAATACAAGGGAATGAGATGAAAATGGCATGGAAATGATAAGGAAAAAGGGGCAATTTTAGCACCCAACAATGTCTCACTTGAGTATATTAACATAGTCATCTTCGTGCATGTTCCAGCACGGTGTTTCAACACCAACACATTTGCATTCATTAAACATTCTTATTAATTCTACATAGTGTTCTTCATGCGTGTAACGTGTTTCAACACGATGTTTCAATACCATATTTTTCTTGGAATGCTCCCAAGATCAAACATTAATTCAAATTTATTTAAATTAATAAACTTTTAAAAGATTCACCAAGACTTTTAAAAGGTTTTATAATTATGTGAAAATCCGCCACAATTTCACAAGATTTTATAAGTCCGTTAAAGATTCGCCCAAATTTTACAAGATTATATAATTTAGTGAAAGATTCATGAAACAATTATATATGCATATTATGTTTTTGATAAAATAACCTTCACGCTCTCCCATGTCTCATGGGGATTTGCTCATTTATTATACATATAAATTTAGGGTGGGGGGGAGGGGGGGGTTCTTAAAATTTTCCCTATGAGTCATGAGTAGAATTAGGAGTCTATGCTTGAATATAAAACATAAATGTTTTGGAATATTGTGACAATAGTCAAACCATGACTTAACATAGTGGTTAATCAACGATCATTCTTGCATGACAACTGGTGAGTAGATCCTATGTAATGGGGGAACCATTCACACACTAAGTATCTATTCGCGTGGAAGGTGTAGTGTCAAAGTCTACAGGCTGAAAACTAGAAGGGATAACTTTGTGTTGCCAGGTGGAGCAAATATTCAAATAAATCTCAATAGTTGGCAGTCATCCCCTATCAGGCTAAAAGGCCATCGCTTTCGCCATCCATTAAATGTTAAGCATGCACTAAATAAATCGTGAAGGAATGGAAATGAAAGTTTAACCATATTAAGGGACATGCAGATATCTCCTCTAGGGCTATGGACGTTCGTTGGCAACAGAGAAAGCTTTGTGATGTTGTGGCTACTCCATCATGGCTATGGATGCTCACGGGAAGTGAAGCAACACCTACGAGAAATATATATATGCACCTAGTGAAAAAATATTTCTTTATCCCAAATCTATATCAGCCCCATGACGAAGATACTAACTTGAATCGTCAGCGTAGTTTAAGGAAATAAAAATCTCATCATAATTTGTCCACTAGTTACAACAGACGAGCTCCACTAGCCGACATGCAAGCATTGCTAGTGAGCCCACGACAATAAAATATTTCAGGTAATTGTTGTGCATTATTTATGGAATTTCCGATCTTAAAAGTAATTTTATGACCTTCTACATTTTATGCTTATCAGTTAGGAAGGACTAGCAGATATTTCGGCTTCGTTCAATGTGTCGCTATTTGTTGCGCGTGCACAACAGCCTCCCAATTTTCTTTTCTTACCATCTCTCTAAGAGAAGAAATTTGGGCCTCCATTCTTCTAAATTTTCTATTAAAAATCCTCTCATTCTCTCTCATGCAAATGGCAAAGCTAAAACCTCTCTTCCTATTCTCTGTACTTTACCATTTGTAGTGATTATTCATGCTTGAAACCTCTCCTACTTCTTCTCCAACTCAACTACTTCTCATTACACCCATTAGTTGGGCTCTTGTCATGTCCAATGATTAAACATTCCATGCCTAATCGAATAACTAATGACTGGTAGCCTATCTTGCTTAATCTACACTATGTTGCAATCATAATTAAGTCAGTTTGTGTCACCAATAGTTTTCATCACACATACCATACCAACATGTACATTTTGTGCCTTCTTGATTTTATGACTAACCATGATCACGAAAGTGTCATCTATCATCAAGTGGGTTGATTGTAGCATGTATAAGACTCACGCTGGCTCTGAATTGCATCTTAGAAGAAAATTAGTTCTCCCAGCTCCTAAACAGTGTTAAACGCTCAAAACCTCAGTTAATTGTTTTCACAAAACTATATTTATGAGCTACTAACACATTAAATCATTCCTAATGGATGAACTAGGAGATTGTACAACACATATGACACATGGACTTATGGAGCTCAATTATGCAAAAGTAGTAGCGAGAACGGGCCTGAACTTTCATTAAAAAATATCTTTGCTCGTAATTTTGGGTACTATTCAAAGTGGATTTGTCACTTCTTAAACATTCTAGCTGTATGAATTACGTGATTACAATTCTAGTGGGACTGACAAAATCAAAATCCGAGGTCCGGAAGTGCCAAAACGATTGCCAAGGATTTCCCATCAAGCAAGCCTCGTTAACCATGGCCTTCATTAATGATGGATCCACACAAATGCTTGAATAACATGTTCAGTTATATTGCTAGAAGCATCTCTCTGTGCTCCCCATGTTGTAAAAAATGACACGTCAATCAGATATCGTATGAGAAAGTTACGGGCTTTCGAACTCAAGCTCTTGTTGTTTCTTTCCAGTAAAATGATACTTAGAATTTTTTTCAATTTTGTCTTCCCATGAAGGAGGAGTTGTTGGAAACTTCTATGAAACACACCGGAAGAGTTCCTTTGATGAGCTCTAGTTCATACTGGAGAAGTTCCCACAAACTCCTACGAAATCCAAGGAGAAGTTCCCACAAACTCCCCCGAAAGTTCCTTCAAAGTGCTCTGAGTTCATTCAAAATCCTTCGAAACAAACTCGAGGAGTTCCTTCACACTCCTAAAAAAAACCCAGAGGAGTTCACGTAAACTCCTCCAAAAGAAATTGGAGCAGTTCCCACTAACTCCTCTGAAACAAATCGGAGCAGTTCCCACTAACTCCTCCGAAACAAGGACAAAACCTTACAAACTACCTTTCGTATTTTGGCCATAACTTTTGACTCGGGTGTTCATTTTGCGCATTATTCATAGCGTTGGAAAGGTATTTATGAGATATACAACTTCCTAGTTATATGATTTGAGAATTTTCTCACTAATTGTATACAATTGTTTGGATTAATATATGACACCTTATTAATATCCCCAGAGAATACGACACCTCAATCAAAGGCAGAGGAATCGGTAACCAAAATCAGGGAAACACATGTGAACCCTCATTTAGTTATTTTTGTAGTTCTATGGTTACAAATGTGTAGTATTAATAGTAAATTTTGAGGATATTTTGTGGTCACTCATCCACTGCATGTTGAATGGTGTCAGGGATCAATGTCGAGAGGAGGTCATACTCAACATCCTTGCAACACAATCTACAACCAAGGACAATAGAACATTAAGGATGACATCAATTTTCATAGCAACGGGGGAGCAATGAATGAAATCACACTCAAATGGATGAAGAGGGAGTCTGAACCCTGCAATGACCGAATCTCCTAATATCTAAGCCATTCATTACGATGGGAGAGATGCACTATAGTCGATATCTAGGATGGCCCACCAGCGCTAAAAGACAAATTAAAAATGTAATTGCCATATTTGTTCTCTCGTCATTACAAAGAGAATAAGGACAAATATTGGTAAATGAAAGGTCAGAAAAGGAGGCGGAAGGCCAAAAGTCATGTCAAACTTCAATAAATATGAGAATTGCACCCAAAGAAAGGGATTTTTGGCTCTTCAAACATTGTACATTTCTAAACTATTTTTGGAATACAATATTAACTAAAATTGAGAAACCATTCCTTCGAGCTTTGATGTACTATTGTTGAAAATTTTAATAGTGAGAAGCCCTCAGGGCCAACTTTTGATAGAGAGAAAAATGTGCATGTGTTGTTGTTTTGCTGCGAACTATTTCAAGCAGAATGTATGTTGTTCACATGGGCTATAAGGACACATTTGCTAATATACTTTTCCTGATGCAATCTATGTTCCTCTCGCAGTACTATTATTTTTTCTTATATTATATGTCCCGAGCATATGAGTTGTTGATGTATGCATAGATATGATTTAGACTTTTCTGGTTATATATGTGTATATATGTGTTTCTAACTTTACACCTTCATGACAACTATATGAGTGGGGTCTTAAGCAGAGTTTAGTTTCGTTACATCTCATTCACTTACGACAATTTGATCCTATCTAGGATAGGATAGATTAGAATTAAATTAGATTTATTTCATGTATTTGCATAATCTTAATCTCCATCTTTCATTTGCATAACCATCCATCATTCACCTTCATTGGTGGATCAGGTCGGAACCAGTAAAACCAAAACCATAAATGGTTGTTGGGCCAGAATCCAGATGGGTTCCCTATTCCAAATGGTGAGAGGTTTGATTGAGACTTCTTATCGGGGGTAACCCCTGTTGTTGACATCCTATTTATGAACAACTTAAAAATAACATTACCTCATAATAAACTATAACCTTACATGGTTATCAAAAATCCACATTAACATCCCAAGTATTCACATTATACGTTATGCAACAATCCTAACAAATCACGTGCATGACAACAACACAACACATGTATAAGGGAAAAATCCACTCTTCAATAGATGATTTAGATTACCTATCTCAATGTGCCTATTACATTATCTGATAATCGCCTTAGCTTTTTGATATCCATCTGTACAAAAAAACCTTGTCCTTACTCACATATCTATGCTTTATGTTCTTATCTACATCATACACATATACTCTACTACCTCTTTTATATTTTACATCTTACATTTATATCTTTGGTTGCTTTCCATAGTCATTATAATGACCAAGGGCCCTTGGTGCTTGTCTCGATCCACCATTAAGGGATTTTCACCCACTACTAAGGCTTTTACCCCCAACAATGTGGTTGTAGTTGATTGAGAGGTCAAAAGTTTGATTCTAGTCATGTTAGATTGGGTAAAAAAAAGAGAAACTTGTAAATTTGAGTAAATTATACCTAAACCTGGTAATTAACAAAAATATGACCTTAAATATATAGTGAACTCTATCACTAGGAATGACCCCCTTATTATTCAGAAGGCTTGGAGACAAAGGTTCCATTGACAAGAAAGTACATCAAAAAATGCCTTGTCAATAAGTAGGTATGTTGACAAAGGTCTCATTAACAAGAAGTTACATTGACACAGATACATTGATAAGTGGTTCATCAATGAGAGGTCCAATGACAAAAGGTGCATTGAGAAGAGGTAGCAACAGAAGAGGTCTATCAACATGTGTTGATCAAAGGTTCATTGAAAAAGAGGTCCATCAACAAGAGGTACCATTGATGAGAAATATGTTGACAAGAGGTTCCATCAATGAGAAGTGTATTGATAATAGGTTCACCACTAAGAGCTCTATTGACAAGCACACACAAAGAAGGTTTTCCTTTGAGACCAATAGTTAACACAATAGGATCACCTTTGTATGGACTAGCAAAGCTACTCACAGAAAAACTCAAACCTTTATCTAGTCACACTTAGTCAGTCGTCAAAGACTCCTCACATTTTATACGGAATACAAAATTCAAGAAGACAAATAAAGCATATATCTTGGTCAGTTTCGATGTTGTATCTCTATACACTAAATTTTTGGTAAAGAGGCCATTAATGTAATAAGAAGACTGACATACAACAAAATGACTAACATGGTGGAAGTATGCCTAAAATCTACACATTTCAGCTTCCATGGTGTTATAGGAAAATCCCCTTGGATTCTAGACCCTTACTACCAAGACAGAAATATGCTAACATTGGCGCTTCATCTCCTAGGGTTAGGTTTTTGGATGTTTAGGGTTTTTGAAACTCTTGTTTATTGTAAAAAGGCCTTGAGAGCCTCATTGTAATGATCTTCTTGTGAATGAGCACAGCCGTCACATCTCTTCTCAGAGATAAGCCACCACCATTCCATCAAGCTTGTTTTCCGCTGCATTTTACAGTTTCAACTTATTTCCTTGTTGAATAGAAAACCAATTTTACTATATCTCTGTTATTCTGTGTTAAGCATCTAGTAATAATTTGTAGTCATTTCATTCTTCTCATAAAATCCAGATCAGTGGTATCACAGCGGTCCGCTCCTTGTCATATTAATGCATGTCCCTAACGAGGTTGGAGTACACAGAGTTGGGTCTCGAGCTTGTTTCTCTTGAGGAAAAAAGCTCTCACACACCCAAGCGACCTCTCATGGAAGGAGAAAAGAAATATGATGGAACAGGAGATCCTTTCAAACTGTTGATTGAGGAAGCCCTCATGCAACAGAGGAACAAGATGATGGATAATTTCGTGCAAATCCTTCAGCGGCTACCAACAAGCGACGCATCTTCTTCGAGTGGAGGCACTGCCCCCTTCAAGGTAAAAATAAACTTCGATATTCCTATATTTGAAGGTCAGATAGACGCAGATGTTGTAGACAAGTGGTTGAATCTACTAGAAGGGTATTTTTTTGTCCATAACTTTTCGAATAGAGAAAATATTACTTTTGCGCTCCTCAAAGCCGTTCCCCATGTCAAAGATTGGTGGGAAACTTTCTGTGAGCAAAAGGAAACAGAGGAACCCTCACTATTTACAGTCATGACCACCTGGGAATCCTTCAGGGATGCTATTAAGGAACAATACTACCCTGTCGGAAGTTATGACGATTTGTATACCAAATGGACCACACTCCGGCAAGAAAGAGACCAAGCAGTGCCAGATTTCACAAATATCTTCCATACCTTGCGCACCAAGCTAGGTATCAAAGATTCAGAGCGACATCTGGTGCTCAAGTATCACGGTGCTCTGCATAGATACATCCAGACCGAAATGGAATTTCTAGACATCTCATCCTTGGGCGCGGCCTACCGATATGCCGTCAAAATCGAGCAGAAGCTCAAACAAAAGATGCAACAATTTGGGCCGGGGAACCCCTCACAACAAAAGCCAGGAAATGGCGGCCCCAACCCACTGAACAAAGTATAGAAAAAATATGGACAGTATCAGGACATCTAGTCCAAGCCACAAGCAAAGAAGGACACTCGAAAGACAAAGAAAGATACCGGGAAGTGGTGCGACTTCCATAAGAGCCCTTGGAATAACACTACTGACTGCTGCTCAAAGCAGTCGTTGCTGGTCGAAGTGAAAGCCTCTGAATTAGATGCGGGTTCTGACTCTAAGTCAGAACCAGAAAGGGGAAGACGAATCATTGACGCAAAACCCAGTGCCATCGTTGCTACCACCAAGCTCCAACATGGTGAACCAGACGAGCCTGAAGAAGGAGAGCGCCTCTTCCATTCACATATGTGGGTAAAAGGCACCCCACTACACTTCATCGTTGATAGTGGTAGCAAGAAGAACCTCATCTCAACAGAGGTCGTCAAGCGGCTGGCCTTGCCGACAACACCTCACCCACAACCCTACACCATTGGATGGGTCCGCCAAGGAAGCGATCTCCACGTTGGCCAACAGTGTCGACTATCGTACGACATCAAGCCCTTCAAAGATGAGGTACTGTGTGATGTTGCTCCTCTCGAGGTTTGTGATGTTCTTTTGGGCCAACCTTATTTATGGAAACGTCATGTTGTATATGAGTCTAGGCCTCGTAGTGTTATTATTACTTTGAACAGGAAATTGTACAGGATACCCGAGGTTGTCCCACCTAGTGCTATTTCCTTGATCTCTGCTAAGCAATGCAGGAAGGTCATCTCTCAGACGGGGAAGTTTGTATTCTTCATGATTCGATCTCAAAATGAGAGAAAGATCACAACCACATCCAGGGCCTCTGCAATCGACCTCTCCACACAGTAGAAGAAAGTAGATAAGGTCGTGGAAGAATACTCACATATCTTCTCCTCGCCTACCAGGGTACCTCTGCACTGCTAGGTCAAGCACCCCATCGATCTGACCCCTGGCGCACCGCTGCCTAATGGGCAAGTCTATCGTTGCTCTATTTTAGAGAATGAGGAGATTAAGTGATAGGTCCAAGAATTGCTCCACAAGGGGCACATCCGTCCCAGCTCATCACCTTGCGGGAGCCCAATCATGTTGGTACAAAAGAAAGATGGAACCTGACGACTTTGCATTGATTACCAGGCTGTGAATAAAATCACAGTTAGAAACCGGTACCCGATTCCACGAATTGACGACCTCCTTGATCAACTCAGGGGGCCCAAATACTTCAGTAAGATTGATCTGAAGTCTGGCTACCACCAGGTCCCGATAGAACAGACAGATGTATGGAAGACCGCCTTCAAGTCAAAGGAAGGCCTTTTTGAATGATTGGTCATGCCCTTTCGTTTGACAAATGCTCCAGCCAGTTTCATGAGGATGATGGACAATATCCTGCGACTGTTCACCAATACTTTTGTAGTGGTGTATCTGGATGACATTCTCATTTACAACAAGACTTGGGCCGAACACTTGCAACATATTCAACAGGTTCTACACACTCTGTGGCAACACAAGCTATACACCAACTTGGAAAAATTCTCCTTTGGCATGGCCATGGTCCATTACCTAGGCTACATCATTGATCAACATGGCGTACATGTGGATCCAGCCAAAATCCAAGTCATCCATGACTGGCCAGCCCCAACCACACTCACTGAGCTTCAGAGCTTCTTGGGCATTGACAATTTCTACCATAGGTTTGTGTTGGGATTCTCCCATATTGCATGGACCCTCAGCCAAATAACCAAGGGTGGTGGTAAGGCGAAATTTTGGGTGGGGCCGACCCTAACAACAAGCGTTCGATGATTTGAAGCAACACTTGTGCTCAGCCTCAGTACTTTCACTACTAGACCTGCAACAACCCTTTGAGATTGAGACCGATGCTTTAGACTATGTTGTGGGTGTCATTCTCACGCAGCACGACCACCCTGTGGCCTATCATAGTGAGACACTATCAGATGTTGTTCGTAAGTACCCTACTTACGACAAAGAAATGTACTCCATTGTGTAAGCCTACCGCCAGTGGAGACATTACATTCTTGGGAGGGAGACAATCATCCACACTGATCATAAGCCACTGCAGTTCATGCAGACACAAGGAAAATTGCAGAATGACCGCCATCAAAAGTGGTCCACATACTTGCAAATATTCCACCTCAACATCAAGTATAAAACAAGAAGCACCAACCGCGTCGTTGATTGCCTCAACAGACCACCAGTCGCGACACTCACCACAGTGCTAGACTCTTGCGGCCATGAAACCTCTAGATGGCCCCAACTCTATGAGACAGACCCAGACTTCGTCACCACCTACCAAATGTTGGGTGCAAAGGCAGTTGTCGATAATTTCCATCTTTAGGATGGGTTGTTGTGTCGTTTGGGCCATATCTGTGTTCCATCAAGCGAGAGAGTGAAGCTGATCTGGGAAGCGCACTACAGTCGGGTGGCAGGACACTTTGGCGTCGAAAATATAGTGGTGATGCTACAAAAACATTTCTACTGGCCGAAACTTCGATAGGAGGTCAACAAGTATATCAGGTCTTGCACTGCCTGCGCTATTGCCAAACCAACCACTAAGAAATAGGGCCTGTACACCCCTCTTCCTACTCCTGACAGTCCATGGGAATCCATCTCAATGGACTACATGTCGGGCCTCCCATCCACCAAGCGGGGAATTGATTGTGTTTTTGTGGTTGTTGATCCCTTTTCTAAGATGGTGATTTTGGTTGCCTGGAAGAAGAGCATCACAACAGAAGCCACTGCTAAGCTCTTCTTTGAATGAGTCTGGGTACATTTTTGAATCCCACAAACCATTGTCTCGGATCGGGATATTTGATTTCTCAACACATTTTGGTCGAGCCTCTGGTCACTGCTAGACACCAAGCTCACCAAATCCATGACCTTCCACCCCCAGACTGATGGCCAAACCGAGGTCGTAAATATAATGATCGTGCATATCCTGCATATGTATAATTCCAAGCACCCTCACACATGGGACGAGAGTCTTCCCTATGTCCAACATAGCTACAATCGATCCCTACATAGCTCAACCAGCCACATCCCCTTTCAGGTGGGGTTGGGATTCCAACCATTGGGTCCCATAGATGTTGCACTTCCCTTTGTGGTCACCTCGACCGACTCCTTTCCTCCTCCAATTGAGGTTGACAAAGCCACCCAGTTCATTGAGAGGATCCAACACATCCGCCAACAGGTTCAGGATATCCTATAGAAGTCCAATGACAAGTACAAGCAGCGCCATGATCAACATCAGGTGCCACATAAGTTTCAGGTGGGCAACAAAGTTTGGTTGCACTTAGAGAAATAACGCCTTAGAGGACCCCATGTGAAGCTTTTCCCACTCCGTTATGGGTCATACACCATCACCAAGGCTGTGGGGGATAATGATTTTGAGCTCAACATTCCTCCTTTCCTTGTCCTGCACCCAATGTTCAACATGGACCTCCTTCGACCTTATTTCCCACCATTATTGGACACCTCAAATGTAGCAGAACAACTGACACCAACAGAGCTCAACCCCGACTACATACAACAGACATCCAATGATCAAATTGTGGACACATAGATCAAGGGCTCGACAACAAATGATCCAACTTTATCGAGTCATCAAAGCAGGTCAACTCCTGCACCAAGGCAAGTGGTTCACCCAGGGCGAAATTCAACAAAAAATTCCTCATCTGATGGGGGAACTCAACGCAATGGAGATCATTGCTTCCTAAGGAGGGAGGATTGATCCAGGTGGATATCGGTGGCCACCCACCTTTTCCAGCTGGCTCAAAACAACTTTCTAGCAATTTTGATAATTTACTATTTTTAGCAGTTTTTCGAGTCCTGAACTTTCGGAGTCGTTTTGAGGCCCTAAACGATGTTTTTTGGGGTATGTTGCGGTCGCAAAATTTTAACATCATAAAATTCTGTGCAATTGTTGTATTCCTCGGATAGATCTTTCCAATGGGCTATCATACGCCTAAAGCGAAGATCGTACACAAAAGTTACGACCTCGGGAAGTTGATGTACTGACTTACCCAAACGAGGTCCACATGACTTTTGGTGCTTCATCTCCTAGGGTTAGGTTTTTTTATGTAAGGGTTTTTGAAACTCATGTTTATTGTAAAAAGGCCTTGATAGCCTCATTGTAATGATCTTCTTGGAAATGAGCGCAACCGTCACATCTCTTCTCAGAGATAAGCCGCCACCATTCCAGCAAGCTTGTTTTCCGCTGCATTTTATAGTTTCAGCTTATTTCCTTATTGAATAAAAAACCAGTTTTATTGTATCTCTGTTATTCTGTGTTAAGAATCTGGTAATAATCTGTAGTCATTTCGTTCTGCTCATAAAATCTGGATCAACTAGTCAAAGGGAAAGAGGAAGAAAGTATGATGTACCTTTTTTCTGAAGTTTGTCCTTGCTTAATCCAGGCTGAACTTGATCTCCAAGCTCCTCAATGACACCTGCAATCCAATAGACAACAAAGACAACACATACTTCCTGCTCTACCAAGATTAATTTAAACTAAATTGATCAGTAATAGACAAGTATATGCAAGCATACACAAACTTGAAGGAAATAGGCCAAGCGTATATTAATGAGAAAATTACAAGGCACTTACAATCTTTAGATGCAGTTGCAACATCCTCTCCAAGTCCTCCTCATCTAGCCCTTCCACAATGCTCCCAAGATCATAACCAAAAGCTTTCTCCCAAGATCATAAGTTTGATACCTCAAATCTACCTCCTATTTTTTTTTCTTCTCCATGGAAAGCCCTCATTAAATAGGATTTGGAGGCTTAACCACCATGGAGAGGATCACTCATTAGATCCACTAAAATGGGATCTCTAAGATATTTAGGGAGAAAATATCTCTTAAGGATTTTAGGGAGAAAATATCTCTTGAGGATTTTAAGGAGGAAATATTTCAACCATCCACGAGATCCTCAACCTCACCTAAAAAATAGGAAACCAAATGTGAGGTGGATTCTCACACTAAATTTCATTTTCATGAATATTACTAATAATTCATGTGCACATAGTATTTGGACCTTCATATAATATATTTCTCCTCCACATTTACCAGGGATTGTGACATATGTTATTTCATAGCATCGAGGTGTATGCGACACTTAGCAAGGTGCATATGACACTTTTACGACACTTTCGACACTTAGGGCAAGGTACCTAGATGTGGAAATTTGATGTGTAACAGTATGCCCCCTAAAGTGTGAGGTTAGAAGAGAAACTGATGGCCAGAACACTTTACAATTCTTCAATGCAAGGGCGTGGAGTTGGAGAACCTGGAAGAATCTGCAAACAACCATCAAACAATATTAATATATGTTCCATTTCCGAGGCAGACATACCTATGCTCAGAATACAAGATGACTCAAAGCATGATCGATGACCAATACATTGCGGATCCATGAAAAATATTGAGTAAGGATATGGCCACCAAAGATACAATATGGATCTAGACCTCCATGACATGAACTGAGTGTAGCCACGAGAAATACACAGTGGAGCTACGAGATTATAAAACATAGCCACAGACCAAAGTACAAACTTTGGGCAAGAATCTCTGTAAGATAGACTAGGAAAAACTGAGCAAAAAAGGGAAGAAATCACCAAAGAAGGAGATCAACGCTCTTGTTTTCAAGGGCACAGATTGTTGTAGTACTCTGATAAACACTGCAGGGGAGCGTTGATGGTAGATCAACACTTATATATACACTCCAGGGGAGCGCTACCCTTCCCAAAAACTCATAACAAAGGCTTAAAACTCAGAAAAAAATCACCCAGAATTTTGTAAAATTGTCAATGAAGAGGGGAGAAAGGAAATAGATCAATGACAAACAAGAAAAATGATCTAAAAGGTTGGAAAAAGGCAGATATGATCCAAGGAAAGACAAATCAATGTTCTTTCTAAGTGGAGTCGCCAATTTCTGTTATAGGAAAATCCCTCTGTGGACATGTGAATATCCTCTTGGATTCTAGATCCCTACTACCAAGACATAAAGATGTTAACATTGGACACTAACGTTCCTTTAAATATAGTTATACTAGTCAAAGGGAAAGAGGAAGAAAATATGTTGTACCTTTTTTTGAAGCTTGTCCTTGCTTAATTTAGGCTGAACTTGATCTCCAAGCTCCTCAATGACATCTTCAATCCAACAGACAACAAAAACAATGCAGACTTCCTACTCTACCAAGATTAATTTAAACTAAATTTATCAATAATAGACAAGTATCTGCAATCATACACAAACTTGAAGGAAATAGGCCAAGAATATATTAATGAGAACATTACAAGGCACTTACAATATGTAGATGCAGTTGCAACAACCTCTCCAAGTCCTCCTCGTCCAACCCTTGCACGATGCTCCCAAGATCATAACTAAAATCTTTCTCCCAAGATCATAAGTTTGATACCTCAAATCTGCCTCCGATTTTCTTTTTATTCTCCATGGAAAGCCCTCATTATATAGGATTTGGAGGCTTAACCACCATGGAGAGGATCACTCATTAGATCCACTAAAATGGGATCTCTAAGATATTTAGGGAGAAAACATCTCTTAAGTATTTTAGGGAGGAAATATCTCTCAAGGATTTTAAGGAGGAAATATTTCAACCATCCATGAGATCCTCAACCTCCCTTAAAAAATAGGAAACCAAATGTGAGGTGGATTCTCACACTAAATTAATTTCATTTTCATGAATATTAATAATAATTCATGTGCACATGGTATTTGGACCTTCGTATAATATATTTCTCCTCCACATTGACTAGGGATTGTGACATGTGTTATTTCATGGTGTCGAGGTGTATGTGACACTTAGAAAGGTGCATATGACACTTTTATGACACTTGTGACACTTAGGGTGAGGTACCTAGGTGTGGAAATTTGATGTGTAACACATGGTGACATATATGAACAAATGAACCGAGTGGCTATGGGATCCCCACTCTCTCCAATGGTGGAAAACATCTTCATGGAATGCTTTGAGGAAATGGCCATCAATACTTCTCCATTGAAACCATTACATTGGAGATGATTTGTGGATAACACCAATTTCATCTGGCCACATGAAAAAGATAAATTGGAATATTTCCTAAGGCACATGAACAACCAATCAAAAGATGTTAAATTCACAATGGAGACTAAAGTAGACTAAAATATCCCTTTCTAGATGTCCTTCTCACAAGGGAAAATGATGGAACTATTGTGCATCAAGTATACCTGAAAAAGACCCACACATATAAATATATTAAGGCAGACTCTCATCATCACCCGACTCAGAAAATTGGTGCTATAAACATGTTGGCAATTAGAGCTAAACAAATATATGATGCAACACATCTAGATTGTGAGTTAGAACATTTGGTCAAACTATTAAAAACAAAGGCTACAAAGAAAAGATAATCAGAAAGCCATAGAGAAATCCCAAACAAAAAAACGGATAGAGGGAAGAAATAATGACATTTTGAAATCTATAAAACTACCCTTGATCCAAAAAATCTTTAGATGTTGATAGATTAAAATACACATAAACATCTACTTGATCTTTGAAATAAAATGATCGCTTGACAATTTTGCATATTGCATGTGAAGAACTTATCGAACCAAATCTACTTTAATGATAATGACTTGCAAACTAATTGAGCTTGAAATGACCAATAATAATATAATCACATACACAAGTTGGAAAAACGGAGTTCACCGAATTTGGGCTACCTCTCTGGGTTCGCTTCCAATAGAGACTTTTTTTTTATTAATCCTCAAATGATTACCTTTTACAATGACCCCTTTACATGTTTCTCAAATGCAGAAATAGAGTGCACCATTGGATTCCTGGCAAAAAATCATGCAAAATCGATATAAATTTCTCGAAATTTCGTCAAGGTACCCCTTGGCACGCTTTATGGTGTAACCTCAAAACTTGTGTACCCTCAGACATGAATTATGAGGCCACTCTGCATTAATTAATTGTACAATCCTTGGGATACACATCCATAAAATAGGGCATGGGCCCCTAACCAACCTTCGAATTTCATGGTAGGCATTTAATTATAAGGCGGTTGGTTTCATAACCAAACCCACACATATGGCTTGTTGCTTAAGTTGTTGTAATATTATATGGAGGATCAGGGGTTCAAGCCCCACTAACCACCATATATTCACGCCTTTTGTCATTCGTTATACTATATATAATATATATAGTTCAAACCCACCCAAATATTTGGGTTATCTGTTTGCATATAGTTGTAACCATATGGATATCTATTATAACTCTCGCCCGAATTTTGAAACGTTGTTATATGCTTATATAACTATATAACATATGGATACACACATTGAGCCCTGCCACAAATAGATGTGGGTTATATGGTATATATCAAGACAAAGATGTTAGCCTCTTTCTCATATACAATCATTAAGTCTTAATATACCACCTTTGTATATTTTAGATACTAGGATATAGTTGTTATCCTAAGTATGTTTCTAGATTCCTATATTGTCTCATCCTACCTTATCTCCTGATGAGGTGTCAATATGAGAACAATTGAGGTGGTTTCATTATTGTATTATATATTTGTATCATTAAGATGAATATAATGTTGAGAATTATGGCTTGAGGCCTTTTCTGCCAATCTTCTTGTCCTAATATTCTTATGCTCAATTTCTTCAATTGGTATCAGAGCATCTTTGATCTTAAGGGGCTTGATAACTACACCATGGTAGTTTTTCCATGGGGTTTTTCAATCTCAGTTGATGGTGATAATGCTTCAATTAGAATGGTGAACATCTTACTGTGATGGGCTTATTAAAGAAAATCTACAATGCTGAAGAGGAGACTCCAACTATTGTATGGTACGTTGGTTGTCTGAAAATTGAAAATTTTGCTCAAAATTATTTCAATCTGTAGATCTATTGCTAGACTCAAGTTTTAAATCTGTAAATTTGTAAATTGGTAGATTTGTCAATCCCTTGAGGTGACAGACTTGATTTA
The DNA here is from genome assembly GCA_009831015.1 of Picea engelmannii. Lineage (NCBI taxonomy): Eukaryota > Viridiplantae > Streptophyta > Pinopsida > Pinales > Pinaceae > Picea > Picea engelmannii. The sequence continues at coordinate 205,674 of ML790593.1, read as the reverse complement.
CTAGTTAAAAAAATAAAAATACATTGGCAGTGATTCAAATCCTTCTGAGTTTTCCAGGATTATTATATCTGAACCACTGTGCCTCCTTATTTTTTCTATTGGAATGCACAATTAGTTTTTTATTACAGATTGAGTTGTTCTCTCTCATGAGTAGCAGATCTGTTGTTGGGGACCATCCTCCTCTTGCATATGGCTTCATACATATTAAAATATCAACCCTCTTAGGCTTTCTTTTACTGCGCTGATTTTACATCTTTGATGGTGTCATTCATCATTTTATCTTGGAAATCATTCTGGTAGTCACCTTGTCCATAGTCCAACATGCAAGGAATTTAAAAAAAAAACTTGCAGATTGCAACAACACCAACAATAGTACAATCATTCAACTTTGATCATTCAACAACCTTTTGCATCTGCATTGAGAAAATGGCAAACTCATTTTCTTATTTAATGTTCCAGATTGGTTTTGAAATAAGGAGACTTCATGGATCTAAAAGTCGATACACATCATCCAAGATTCAAACCCGCATGCTGAATATAGCTCAAATCCAGTGGTATAAATAATATTGTTCGTTCTGCTCTGGGTCAGTGAATGCTCGATCCTCCATCCTTTATTGTGCCCACTAGTATGAGATCAATGGTGATTGGTATGTTAGTAGTTTGCAGTTTTTAATTAAAGAAAATAACTACAATTTTTTCTGTGAGGGTTTGAGTGGTTAAGCGTTGGAAAACCAACAAACAAATCATGACCCAAAGGCATTCAGTTGAATTCAGAGTTGATGGAATTGGTAGCAGTTTGAAGTCCTCCCAGTATAAGATTGGAGACGAGTTGAAAATTCAAAGGCTGCGTTGAGAATAACAGGTGAATCCTCAATTTTTAATAGAGTCAACAGTATCCAGATCAGAGAAAATCTTTAAGGACAACGACCTAGTGGGAGATCCGCCCAAATCATGATGAATTGCTTCGTTCCAGATCTATTTTGTCGTTGTTCCAGATTTTAATTTGTAGCGATTCCAAATCCATACTTGTGTCATCAAGCGATTTGCCTCAGAACAATCTCCCACACACATATCTGCAAAGATCGGTTTCTTCCTTGCCTCACGCGCAACAAAAATTACGGACAAATCTCCGAAAATTTGGTCAAAGATCTCCATGGTTTTCACAAAGGCTCAATTTAATATGAAAGCTTTATATTCATTTTTAATATGAATATGTTGCATGCTTTTTAAGTTTAAACACACACAAAAAAAGGAACCATTTTGAATTTTTTTTTGGAAACATAAAGCTTTTACATTTTGAAATTTGTAAAGTGTCCTTATGATTATTTTGAGTGATAGAGACATTTGTTTAAATTTGTAATTTGAAGTTTTACTTCCATGGGGGAGAAAACTAAAATTCATTTTTTTTTATGTCAAGGAGTTTAGAATTCTATCAAGTTTTGAAAGCTTTACATAAAGCAAAATTGTAATTTTTTATTTCTTCCATTGTTTATGAAGAAATAAAGGGAGCAGGGACGTCAAATTATGATATTGTACCTGATTTTTAAGAGACGATTAGAGCCAAGTGCAAAGCTCAATTGCTCTTTTTTAAGCGACTATACGAGGGTCAAGGCCAAGCCCTGATAGTTCATATTTTTGTGGCACGATGTGTAAAGTGTACTCATGATTTTTTCATGGATGATTTTGGTGTTTTGTGTCCAGTTCTAATGCTCAAAACACATTTGCATAGTACAAAGATTCAAGCATAAATGAATGACAATCAAACACATAATCAAGTACAATGAACCAAACAAGTTCCATTCATATTCAAGCATTCAAGTTGTCGACCACATCAACGATGAACAAATCATACTAATAATACAAGGAGAAGTTTCTAAACTCAACACATCCTGGAGAATTTGAAGTTCAAATTGTAACTTGCAAACAATGTTTTGTGTAAGATTATTGTACTTACAATAGTCTTTTTGTAAGTATCAAATCAAATCAAGTTGAATTGTAATTTTCGGTGCATTCTCGGCTGAGCCCGACACCAAAGAGTCATTGTAATTTTGAGTTGTAATTGACAAAGATGAGTAGTTGAATGAATCATTGTAATACTTTGGGATACATTTTTGGTGGTAACTAACATCCTCAACTTGTTGAAAATTTCAAGCGAGCATGAAAGTATAAGAAAGTGATTTCTTGGAAGAAATTCAAGTGAGCGAGTTCAAGCGAGCCTGAAGTACAAGTGAGACTAAAGAGCAAGTGAACAAGCAAGCACGTTAAAATAGAGCGAAGTCATGAATTATTAGAGTTTCTGAATACTCTAATAAACACCACTGAAGACAACACAATATTATTGAACAAAGCAACTCTTCAATGAATGCTAACTTGTTTGCAAGTGACACAAGCTAAAGTTATACTTCTTCAAGAACAATCCCATCTATTGAATGATGAGTTGATAAATCTCAAAAATCAACAGCCAACGAAGTATCATGAACTAGTTTTTGTTCAACACAACACTCTCTATGATGATGATGATGATGATGATGATGATTTTGATCAACAGTCGGTGAAGGAACAAATGATCCGTCGGATCTTTTAATGACTTATGGTTGAGTTTTAATTTTGCATGCGTTAATTAACCATTTAAGAAACTTAGTGAAAGAATTAGGAAAGAAGAGGAATTATGACAGCCATATACACATATGCAGATATGAAATGAAATAAAAGACAGCAACCCATAACACGCAGATTGATAACGGAGTTCAGCACAACTTTGCCTATGTCTCCGGGCCTTTTTCTCTGCGGGGGAGGCTTCTTTATTTCTGTTCAAATGCTCAAAAGTACATCACTGCAATGCCAAATGGCTACAAGACTAATCTGGTCATGTTCTTCCAGATCTCTAGAACCATGCAAAGAAAATGACACGCAAAACGGACGTCCGGAGCTCCCAAAAATGATCCGACAATGTCTCCTCCTCAAAAGCTTCTCTGCCTCAAAATGGCTTTGGATTGGCTTCTCCTCAGCATTATTTTTCTCTGAATGCCCTCAAATCTGTTCCCATGGCCTCAAACAAGCCTTGGTTATATAGCTAGGAAGTTAGTTTCTCACCTCCAACTTCCTCCAAGAAGTTAGGCTCCAAAACTACCCAATAACTCCCAAAAAACATTAACAATAGGCTTAATTACATTAAAAAAACAAAAAGTGGTTAGAAAACCCACTTTCTAACTATAAAATAGTTATAATAAGGGCTTAAGCCCCCTCTCCTGGGCGCGCCCCCCCTTCTGTATGGTCACCTGGCTTCATGTGGCCATGCACTAGCCCAAAGGCTAAGCGCGAGCCACCCCTGCTAGCTCCAAACATAACGGTCACATGTCATTTGTATATTACCGGGGCTTAACTTAACTCCGCACGCACAATACACAAACCCTCGTTCTATGGTATGGTCACATGTGAATTAATACGACCGCGGGCCAGGGCTAAGCCCCGGCCCGACCCCTCGCCAACAGTCACATACATTGACCTTAAATACAATTTAATCCATATATATTATAACGTACAATGTATAACCCAATGGTCGGTCGGAGTTTGTGAAAGCTTTGGCATAGGAGGAGGTCACCGGTTCGAATCCGGGCGACTACAAAATATTTGATTAACAAACCAAAACCAAATAGACCAATACCGGGGTGCCACGTGGCACCCAATCATTTGACCAAATAATTGCCACATGTTGCAATGTGATTCGCCGAAATCTGCCAAGTCATCTTGCCACGTCAGCCCTGTCGTACGACTCTGTCACCTGCCACGTCATCTGTGCCACATCATCATACGGTCTCCACATTAGATGCTGACGTCATCTGTGCCACGTGTCACCCTTCCAATGGTGACATGTGTCACCTCTGCATTGGTCCATCCGTATGCCAAAATGTCCAAATCTGCCATCCACATGTCACTCCATAGAGCCGCCACGTGTCACCTGTACGGAATTGCCACGTGTCATATGTACGGACCTGCCACGTCAACGTACGGACATGCCACGTCAGCATCTGTACGGACTATATGGACTGCACAGTCAACAAATTTTTTGCCTGTTTGGCTTTTCGGACAGAATGCGATATCTTCTCCATACGGACTCCATTTGACAAAATAAATATACCACTGGAATCAGGAAGACGGTACGGACGCAATGGCATAGGTTTCATCGCATTTAGAGCACTTTCATTTTTGAGCATTTTTCAAGCTCTGTCAGGCTTCTGGATTCGATTTCGGATCACACCTCCCCACAATAAGACCTTTTGGTCCCCAAAAGGGTACTGACCACTCAACAAGCTCGGGATAGGCCACTCGGCTTGCTCTTTGTCTCTGAACTAAAATGATTACATTAGTGGAAGCAAAATACAATGAAGTTGAGACATCCACTTCTGGTAGAGCCAAGTGACTGGTTTCTTTCCTTCACGATGTTCCTCTTGCTTCGCTGGTAATCCTTCCTCCTTCGTGAGTACATGCAAAATCCTTTTGTCCTTCCTTGGACGAAGCTCCGGATTAAGCTTCCAACAACTAGCCTTTTGATGTC
>ML790593.1:145260-200492 GCA_009831015.1 Picea engelmannii | reverse complement strand
CTTCTTTTCCTTTGTTGTTCTTTGAAGCTTTCACTTGAACCGTGCTCTTTCGTTCCAAGTAGTCTTCATACAACACCTTCACCATCTCGGCCATGGCAAACACCGAATCTATGAACTCCTTCTCATTTTGAGAAAGTCCTCCTATAGATGCCATTTTCTTCCTTGAGATGAGCTCTTCCCTGGCGAACATGCAAAACTCAAATCCAAACTAGGTGTCACCTTTGCATTGGTCCATCCGTACGCCAAAATGTCCAAATCTGCCAGCCACGTGTCACTCCCTGGAGCCACCACGTGTCACTTGTACGGACTTGCCACGTGTTGTCTATATGGACCTGCCATGTCAGCGTAAGGACATGCCATGTCAACGTCTGTACGGACTGCACAGTTAGCAAATTTTTTGCCTGTTTGGCTTTTCGGACAGAATGCGATATCTTCTCCATACGGACTCCGTTTGACAAAATAAATATACCATCAGAATCAGGAAGACGAGACGGACGCAATGGCACAAGTTTCATTGCATTCTGAGCAATTTAATTTTTGAGCATTTTCAAGCCCTGTCAGGCTTCTGGATCCGATTTCGGATCAACAAATCGACAAACCAACTTTAGAAGCAACTTCAAATGAAAATGAATTGCAAGCAGAAGATGCCAAAGCATAAAGTGATACAACAAGTATAAGTGAAAGTAAATTTAAAGCATGTCATCAAGTACAACATGATCTTTCCAAGCTCATCATCAGACCTTGGGAAGAATTACACTTCAATAGAAATTGACATGGCTTAGGATATGAAAATCAAAACAGTTTTCATATTCCAAATTACTCCAAACCAATTTTGTTTGTGAGCACTGGATTCCTTCAAGAAAATTCAACTTCACTTGTTCAAGTTCAAAATCAGAATGATAAGTGCAAACATTGTAATCGAGTTGGTCACATGGAGAATCAGTGTTTTAATCTCCATCCTTGCCAACATTGTGGCAAGCATAACCATTCTTCAGACAGATGTTCAACACTGAAGAAACCTGCAAGATTGAAGATTCACTATGAGTGGATTGATCCTTGGAAATGGTCATCAACAACCAAGTGATTATATAAGTCTTACCGAAGAATTGAATCTCGAGTAAAGACCAATCTTGTATCACATAATATTTTTGTACCTCACATAAGTGGTTCCCTTATGGTGTAGCTTTCAAGCATGGCCCTCGTGGGATGAGATAACATGTGGCTTTTTATGCATGCCCACTTTTTGTTGTACTCAAATGGAACAAGTATGGTACTCTCTTGAGCATAGAAAGGGGGGTTACACCGATGAAACTCTCATGCACCTTAAGGGGGGGAGTTCAAAATTTCAGTGACGATGGTTCATGAAACCACTTTTGGTCTCTCCTTTTAGCTGACAAAGGGGGGAATTGATGATGAAATTGAAGATGGTTGTCAGACAGAAAGTTTCGACAATAACAGACATCAAATTTTCCAGATGGGCAACTGCAGTCTGTAAATGACAGACTTTGGCAGAATGATGGTTTTATATTGAATCATACATTGGGATGTTGATTTTGAGAGAAATGATGTGGACATTTGGTTCACCTAGATGGTCATTGGACCTAGCAGAGGACATATGGATCCTACTGCATTACAACTTGGCATTGATTGAGTTGTCAGGCATTTTCAAGGATGTGGCAGACTTGCAACTAATTCACTTCTCTTTGTTCACTCTCATCATATTGGAGTTCACATCAGTGAACAAAATTGTTGGCATTCTGGCTCACATGATTACACAGTGAGGTTTTCGAGATTTCTCAACATCCAGATTTGGCGGTTTTTCAGGCAGTTCTTCATTGTGGCTCAGCTCAAGAGTTTTAACATGAAGACTTGGAGATATACCAGTTTATGCACCTGCTTTGTTGGTATTATTACTCAGACTTATGATTGAGGGGGGGAATGTTAGCCTCTTTCTCATATACAATAATTAAGTCTTAATATACCACCTTTGTATATTTTACATACTAGGATATAGTTGTTATCCTAAGTATGTTTCTAGATTCCTATATTGTCTCATCCTACCTTATCTCCTGATGAGGTGTTGATATGAGAACAATTGAGGTGGTTTCATTATTGTATTATATATTTGTATCATTAAGATGAATACAATGTTGAGAATTATGGCTTGAGTCCTTTTCCACCAATCTTCTTGTCCTAATATTCTTATGCTCAATTTCTTCAAAAGAGCCAAGGGTCAAGGGCTTAGGCCCTCGGCCCTTTGGCCGCCAATTTGAACTTTATACAAACTTAAAACATTTCGACAATATGTAATGTTAAGTAACATTCTTAGGGCGCGATGGTAGTGGAGACTTTGCTAAATCTTTGGGAGGTTATGGAGGTCATGGGTTCGACCCCTGTCGACTCCATAATTTTTACACAACTCTAGCCAATATATGCCAATGAGGGGTCACCACATGACGCCCTCTCATTGGCTCATCCTTGCCACTTGTCATCATATGAGTGGACCACTTATGCACCACTTGTCGAACTTTGATTAAACCACCTAGAGGTACGATATGCCCAGTCAGTCGCCAATAATCATGTTCCATGTGTCACTCTTGTAGTAGTGACACGTGTCACCTCTTTTTCCCATGTATTTTGACCTTTGGCTTAGTTGACTGGAACTTTGACCGCTTATAACTTTTGCATACGAACTTCGTTTGAGGCATCGTTTGCATCGTTGGAAAGATGAAGATGAGCTCTTCGCATTGATGACATTTTTGAGAGCATTTGGGATGGTCCGATTTTGATCATTACTGAACCATTCTGGACCTATGTGGATGTTCCAGATCTTTCTAGACCTCTGTGAGCATTCCTGGATCCTCTTGGATCATTTCTCCCCATTGAAAGACTTTTGGACAACCAAAAGTTTTGATTACTCAACAACTAAGTGAGGGTAGAGTTCCATCACCCTTTTAATCTCCATCCATTTGGGTTTACTTGGTTTTACCCCTTTAAGACCAACTCGAAGATATTCCACATCACCTCGCTGTGAAGTTATGATCCTTCTGTCGATAATGACATCTTCCTATAGCTTGTCCAAATACTTTGGAGCAAAATTATCAACTGATGGAACCTGAATACTTTCATCTTCATCCATAATCATAGGAGGCTCATAGAGCTTCAAATTATCAACATTTACCACTAAATACATTTTCATGTAGGCTGGTAGATCTAAACAAAAGGAAATAGTACCAATCTTCTCTAACATCTTAAACAAACCATATCGGATTGGCCTTAGCTTTTTACCTTCACGTTTCATTCTATCTTTGCTTATATGTAACCATACTTGATCATCGACTTCAAACTGATGATCAACCCGATGTTTGTCATGCCTTGCCTTATACTTGACTTGACTCTTCTCCAATTGTTCGTGTACTACTTGATGTACCCGTTGAATATTTTGAATGAACCTTTTAGCTTTATCTGTATCATCGTGTCCATATTCTTTACCCGCTACTCCAAAGGAAAATTCCATAGGTGATTTAGGTAAGTACCCCAAACATACTTCAAAAGTATTTTTCTGAGTAGATGAATGCATGCCATGATTATAGGCATGCTACATATAAGGTAACTAATCATCCCATAATTTAGGATGCTTGCTACAGTATCCTCAAAGAATATGTACCACTGTTATGTTCACCACCTTTGTCTGTCCATTTGTCTGTGGATGAAAAATCATGCTCTTCTTTAACTTAGTGTCCATTAGCTCCCATAAATGAGAACAAAACTTTCCCAAAAAGAGAGAGTCTCGATTTGATATGATAGATGTTGAAAGTTCAAAATGAACCCATACATTAGCGAAGAACATATGTGATATATGTTCATCTGTGACCTATTTCTTGCATGGCATTAGAACACACATCTTGTTGAATCTATCCACTGCAACATATAGATAATCATGAACTGTCCTAGACATCGGCAAACCCCCTACAAAGTCCATGGAGATACTTTCCCATGGTTGCGAGGCTACCAAAAGTGGTGTATATAATCCCAAATTTCTGTTGCTAGGCTTACTTGTGGCACACATGACAAACCCTTTTATATACTTGGAAATTGTTTCATTCATTCGAGACCAATAACAATACCTTTGTAATTGTGCAAATGTCTTACCAACCTAGAAATGAACAAAGATGAGAGACATATGATCTTCTCTGATTACATTTACTCTTTAATATCTAGTTATAAATAGTTTTCCAAGATGATATAAAAACATGTCATGCATATAATAATATGATGGTTGATGGTTGTGAGTCAACGCATCATATACTTCTTTAAAATCACCATCCTTAGCATATTGTTCTGCATAGCTTTCGTGTGATAAAGGATTATACCTAAGTATTGTAGATGGATTAATTATTGGTCTTGATAACATATCTACAACCTTTTTATGAATACCCTTCTTATACTTGATTACGAAATGAAATTGTTGTAGAAACATCATCCAGCTGAAGTGTTGTGACTTTTGTAGCTTGGTCTACGACTGCAAATACTATTATGGTTGATGATAAGTATGAATTATTGTTTCCTTTCCCATTAAGTAATGCTTCCATTTCTTTACACTTTGTACCAACACATACAATTCTTTATCATATGTTTGATAGTTAATGACAACTTGAGTGAAAGTATCAGAGTGATAACATATAGGTTTACCTATTTGCATCAACATTGTGCCCATGGCATATCCACTTGCATCGATTTGAATCTAAAATGGCTGCTACAGATATGGAAGAGCCAGTACTGGTGTGGTGCTTATCTTTTCCTTAAATGTATCGAAGGCCTTCTGTTGCTTTCCTCCCCATTGAAAGACCTGCTTAACACATGTTAATTCATGTAGAGGTGATGCTATGTATTTGAAATTAGTAACGAATTTCCTCCAATACTGTACTGCTGCTAAGAAGCTCCTGCATTCGATGGAAGTAGTTGGCTTGGGCCATTTCACAATGACTTCAACCTTTGCAGGAACTATCTTTAACTAACCATTCCCTACAATGTAACCCAAATATACTAGAGAAGTTTTGCCAAATTCACATTTAGATAATTTGATATACAACTTCTCTTTCTTCAAGAGTTCAAACACTATCTTGACATGTTTTATATGATCTTCCCATCTTCGACTAAATATCAATATGCTGTCTAAATAGACAATAACAAAATCATCTATATAGGGTCTAAACACATCATTCGTCACTCTCATAAATGTTGTTGGTGTGTTACATAACCCAAATGACATAACCAACCATTCGAGCAAGCCTTGCTTGTTCTTGAAAACAATCTTCCATATGTCACCTTCTACAATTTTGATTTGATGGTAACCACTTCTCAAGTCCAACGTAGTGAAATACACACCATTCTTTAACTGATCTAATAGATAATCTATTCTAGGAAGAGGATAACAGTTCTTTACCGTAATCTTGTTCAGGGCTCGAAAATCAATACACATCCTCCACGTGCCATATTTCTTTGGAACTAAAACAATAAGAGAACCACATGGGTAGGAGCTTGGTCTAATTTTACCTTTATCAAGTAACTCTTGAACTTGCTTCTTGATTTATGCATTCTCAATCACTAATGACCTATACATTCCAGTGTTCGGATGAGGAGCATCATGTTGCAAATATATTTCATGTTCAACCTCCCTTTTAGGAGGTAACCTTATAGGTTCTTGAAACAACTCATAATAATTAGATATGATGTTGATCAACTCATGTTTATGTCTTGGGTCACAACCTTCTAAAGCATGTGTTATATCTTCTTCTTTTTGTTTCTCTATCATGAGAGCAAAAGATTTACTTTCACTCACGAGTCTCTTCATTTTCTGTGTGCTCACTAAAGAAACATTAGTTTTGATGCGATGAGCTCTAACAATATATTCAGCCTCATACTTGAGAAGGTGATATTTATTTTCTTCTCAATAGAACACAACCTTTCTGTCATATATATATGGACTACCCAAGACAATGTCACAAATGTCAAAAGGCACAACATCTAACTCGACCTCGTCAAATAACTTAGTTGTATTAGCAAACCTTATCTTACATTGTTTTTTTACCTGCAACTTAGCATCGTCACACACCCAACCTAATGGATATGGCTTTTTGTGAGGTGTCGTCTTCAATCCTAGCTTCTTAACAATTACTTCAGATATTAGGTTAACTTGAGATCCATTGTCAAATAAAGTATCTACCTTTGTATGCTTAACTATAACTTTGACATGAAAAATCTCACTCCTTTTCTTCTAATCAATATCACTTTCTATCTTGGCATATTGAACTAAAAAAATTGATAGCTGATATATCTTTGCTTACTATGGTCATGATCTTAGGTTCATCTCTTAAATCTGACCCTAGATCCTAATGAGTTGATACAACAATATCCTGCTTCCCTTTGTCCTTGAATTTATTTGGTCGTAATTTTGGATGCAAATTCCAACACTGTGATTCCTCATGTTCCTTTATCTTACAGTGGGAACATGTAGGTATTCCCTCATCTTGCTTCACTGTGGTTGATTTCTTACTTTTCCACTTACCTTTTCTTTTCTTCTCTATCTTGAATGGCTTCTTATCTTCACTCACATGCTTATCCTTACTGTCCTCTAGTTGTGTAGCTTGTATTTACACCTTGTCAATGTTAGTAGGGATAAACATTAGAATAGTGTGACAAAGATATGAATGCATGCCACCAATATACTTCAAAAGAGTTTCAATGGGTATACAAAAAAATTCGTAATGATAATGCCTTCTTTTTTAAATCCTGTGTATATGTCTAAATATTCTACCCTTTACTCTGTCTCAGATGCTACCATTTGATCATCATCGTTTGCGTATGTGTCAGTGGATAGAATTGTTTCTTTATATCCTTAGTAAACTTATGCCAGGAAGAGACTACTTTACCTTTTTGAACAAGATCAACTTGCATCTTACTCTCCCACCATATTAAGGCAATGCCACTTAGTTGAAGAGCAACTAATTGTATCTTTGTAGCCTCGTCCATGATATTTTAAACCCTACAATATACCACTATTTGCTTGATCCAAATGTCCAATTTATCGACATTCAATTCTCCATCATAGGTTGACAACTCGAACTTAACATCCAATTTTAGTAATGGTAGATTATGGTCATCTTTTTTAAAGGAATTTCTTCGACGAGAAGAATGTTTACTTGCTTAATAAGAAACTGATGAGGAAGGGGAAGGGGTCTATGAAGGTCCACCGCCTTCACCTCCTCCTTCTCCTGTTGCCGAATATTCTCTGCTTACAGGCTTTTGAATTTTTCGTCCTAACTCATCTATTGTTTCTTTTAGTGATTGAACCATTGCTCTGATCTCTTCATGACTCATGGGTTGATCTTCTTCTTCTCCTTTTTTAGAAGCCATCTTATGTCGTCGAAATCTCTTTCCAATTTCAGACTTATAACTTGCAAGTTTCCCTTTACCAAGTTTGAGTTTGGCTCTTGTAAGCATTCACTTGCAAAATACTGGTCAAACTAGCTTTGATACCAACTTGATCTAAAAAATCCTTAGATGCTAATAAATTAAAATACACATAAACATCTAGTTGATCTTCGAAATAAAATGATCGCTTGATTGTTTTGTAGATTACATGTGAAGAACTTATCTAACCAAATCCACTTTTAATGATAATTACTCACAAACTAAATGACCTTTAAATGAACAACAATAATATAATCACATACACAAGTTGAAAAAATGAAGTTCATCGAATTTGATCTACCTCTTCAAGTCCGCTTCCAATAGAGACTTATTTTTTATTGATGCTCAAATAATTGCGTTTTACAATGACCTTTTTATTTGTTTCTCAAATACAGAAATAGAGTGCATCGTTGGATTCCTGGTGAAAAATCATGCAAAATCAATATAAAATTCTTGAAATTCCGTCAAGGTACCTCTTGACATGCTTTACGATGTAACCTCAAAACTTGTGTACCCTCAAGCACGGAATACGAGGCCACTCTGCATTAATTAATTGTACAATCTTTGGGCCGTGCACCCATTAAATAGGTCACAATTCCCTAATCGACCTATGAATTTCATGGCAGGTGTTTAATTATAAGGCGGTTGGCTTCATAACCAAACGCACACATATGGCTTATTGGTTAAGTTGTTGTAATATTATATGGTTGGTCGGGGGTTCAATCCCCATTGACCACCATATATTCATGCCTTTTTTCATTTTTAATACTATATATACTATATATAGTTCAAACCTACCTGAGTCTTTGGGTTATTCGTTTGGATATAGTTATAACCTTATGGATATATATCCTAACTCCTGTGTGAATTTTGAAACGTTGTTATATGGTTATATAACCATATAACATATGGTTTTTCATTTTTTATACTATATATACTATATATAGTTCAAACCCACCTGAGTCTTTGGGTTATTCATTTGGATATAGTTATAACCTTATGGATATATATCCTAACTCCTGTGTGAATTTTGAAACGTTGTTATATAGTTATATAACCATATAACATATGGTTATATGCGTTGAGCACTGTCGTGGATAGATGTGGGTTATATGGCATATATAAAGACCAAGAGCTAAAGATCGAGGGCTTAAGTCCTCGACCCTTTGGTCGCCAATTTGAAGTTTATACAAACTTAAAACATTTTAGTAATATGTAATGTTAAGTAACATTGTGAGGGTGCAATGGTAGTGGATGCTTTGCTAAAGCTTTGGGAGGTTATGGAGGTCGCAGGTTGGACCCCGACCGACTCCATAATTTTTACACAACTCTAGCCAATATAGGTCAATGAGGGGTCACCTCGCGACGACCTCTCATTGGCTCATCCTTGCCACTTGTCATCATAGGAATGGACCACTTGTGTGCCACTTGTTGACCTCTGATTGAATGACCCGAAGGTACGATATGCCCAATCAACTACAAATAACCATGTGCCATGTGTCACCCTTGTAGTGGTGACGCGTGTCACCTCTTTTGCCCATGTATTTTGACCTTTGACTTGGTTGACTGGAACTTTGAAAACTTATAACTTTTTCATATGAACTCCATTTGAGGCGTTGTTTGCACAGTTGGAAAGCTGATGACGAGCTCTCGCATTGATGGAATTTTTGAGAGAATTTAGGATGGTCAAATGTTAAGCATTACTGAACCATTTTGGACCTCAATGGATTTTCTTAATCTTTCTGGACCTCTGTGAGCATTCACGGATCCTCTTGAATCAACCTTATATCCAAGGAACAATTGACAAGATAGCCAACATCTTACAAAAGAGACAGATAAGAGTCACTTTCTCACCTCCAAATACTTTAATAAGAATGCTTGATTGTGTGAAAGATCGAATAGACCCGAGGAAGAATAAAGGCATGTATTCCATTCCATGTGATTATGGAAAAGTATATATTGGCGAGATTGGTTGCTCATTGCAAACTAGGTTAAAACAACATAATGCAGACATCATACATGGGCAAACAAAGAAATCCACATTGGTGGAACATTCCATAGCTTCCAAACACCACATTTTCCTGGAAAATGCGAAAGTCATCGTCAATGTTGATCATTACACAAAAAGACGGGTAAGACAAGCTATAGAAATAAAAAACACCCAAACAATATCAATTGTGATGATGGATAGAAACTAAGTAAATCTTGGGCACATATGATCAACTAGATAAAAAATGCCAATAATTAATTAATAAATGTTTAACCCTAATGAGCTGACCCATGATTACATTCTTTCAAGGGAAAAAACATTATTAATTAAAATTAGGGCTTGAGAGATTAAGCGAGAACCTTAGAGCATCTCTTGAAAATTGGTTGCGCTACTTAGCCCGAAATGTCAATAGTTTTCAACAATCCATACAGGGTTTCCAAGCAATCTGAAAATGACCACTTGTGAAAACACCAACTAGATAATCTTATCCCTACATGGAAGGGACAAGCTAAATCAAATATGACTCTTTGAAAGAAAATGAATAAAAATCGCATAGAGTCTATCTAACCTAGTGTTTTTGAAAAGATGCAGAGATAATAATGTGTTACCAAAATCTGTTTTGATCAACCATCATTTGTATAGAAGAAACAACACCAAAATATTCCGTAAAGCGAGCATCTCTTTGTTAAAACGTGAGATCAACAAGATGAGGGGACAACTAAATATTTTATCTGTTGATTGCATGCATCTTCACCTAAAATTAGCAAACAACATCCGATTTGATATTTGGATGAGTGTCATGACTTGTATCTCATTAAAAAAAAAAATATTCAATGCAACAACATAGAAACAATTCCAAGAAATTTGCGAACTTGATGAATAAACAACACACTAATAACACCCATGTTGAAGGGGAAAAGACAAACGTAACAAAGATTTCGAAAATGGAGTTGGATTGATCCAGATTATTTTGAGAACGAAATTAAGGCGAAGATATAACAATGAAATACACATAAATATTGCAGGAAACATATAGATACAATAATACAAAATTTCTATTCATGAGAAACAAATGCACAAAAATTGTAAAAATACAGAGTGAATAAACTCACTAGAATGGTGGTTGTTTATCTCTGGGAAGAGATGTGAAGGCTACGCTCATTCACAAGAATATAATGTTTATAATGAGGCTCCAAAGTCCTTTTTAATATAAAGAAAATCCAAAACCCTCACCTCGAAAGATGAAACGACAAAAGGTTTGAGGGCCCCGATGGGGGTAGTTGATTTATCAACTTCTTGAGGGCATAAATTTTGCATACGATCGTTGTTTGGGGAGTTCGATACCTCATCGAAAATGTATATCTGAGGAGTACAACTTTCGTTGGGGGTTAGGGTACTTTGCTAATAATTGTTATCTTTCCAGAAGTCCAAAAAAACATCGTTTAGGGCCTCAAAATGGGACCAGAAGTTTGGGACCCAAAAAACTGTAAAAAACTGCCAAAATGGAAAATTATTCTTTGAGCCAGTGGAATAGGTAGGTGGCCACCGATATCTGCCTGGATCATTCCACCCCCTTAAGAACCAATGGTCCCCATTTCGTCAAGTTCTCAGGGAAGATTTTGTTGAATCTGAACCTTGGTGAGCTACTTGCCTTGCTGAAGAAGCTGTCCTACTTAGCTTGTTGAAGGTTGTCATGAACCTGTTGCTGGAGGGGTTGGATCCGTTCAACCAATATAGAAGCATGATTTACTTGAGTGTTGGAGGATTCTGTCGGTGAAGATGCAACCTGAAGAGTATGAAGGGATTTGTTCTAAATTTTCTTAACTAGGCAGTGTGGAGGCACCCCCGTCGGTGTAGTAAGAATATATTTGTGCTCTTGTACAATCTTGTTGATCTACTTCTACTGGATAGAAAGGTGTTGGGCTGAGGCTACAATTGTTGCATTGTCCTTCTATTTTTTCTTCTGACCGGATCGCGAAGAAGTTAAACTTTTTCGTATGAGAGACTACTTTACGACACTGTTTTGGTGGGACAATAGTCAAAACTACCTTTGGTACCCATTAGAGTTGACCCCCATAGAGTAACAAAGACACTACAGGGTCGAGACTCATAAAGAACATGACACTTCCACATATATGGATGGACTAAAATAACATCACTGACTTCCAATGGGGAAACATGACACAATACCTCATCTTTGAAGGGCTTGATGTCGTAGAACATGCGACAATGCTGGCTAACACGAAGATCTCGACCCTGGTGAAGCTACCCAATGTTGTATGGATGCAGATGTGGTGTTGTTGACAATCCCAACTACTTGATGACCTTTGCTGAGATGATGTTCTTTTGGCTTTCGTTGTCAATAATGAAATGGAGTGGGGTCCCTTTCACCCACATCTATAAATGGAAGAAGCACTCCCCCTCCTCATGCTCCTCTAGTTCTTCTAGTTGGATTGTTGTGGTTGCGATGGTAGTAGTGTGTTCTGCATCGATGATCTAGTTCCTTTTATTTTTTTATGAATCAGATTCTGAGTCAAGGCTCGAATCATTTTCTTTGACCTTGGACACCGATGACTGTTTTGAGAGACATTCATCAGTGTTGTGCCAAGGGATTTTGTGGAAGTCGCACCATTTCTCAGTTTCCTTCTTCATCTTCACGCTACCCTTATTTTCATGCATCTTGGATTGGTTGCCTTGAGGTTGGTTGTTTTGTGAGTTAGGGACACCTTTACCATAGTTCGATTGTTGTAGTTTTGAAAACCCGAACTCCCACTTGTTTTGTTGCTTAAATTTCTGCAGATTCTGAGAGCATAGTGATAAGCATCTCCCAACGAAAAGATGTACATAAACTCCATTTCTATTTGGATATACCTGTGTAGAGCCCCACTATAATTTAGAACCAGGTGTCGCTCAGAGTCTTTTATACCGAGCTTGTCGCGCAAGGTATGGAAGGTATTTGTGAACTCCGACACTGTTTGGCCCCTTTATTGATGCAGTGTGGTCCATATCGTGTGCCGATCGTCATAGTTTCCAATAGGGTAATATTGTTCCTTGATGGCATCCATAAAAGAGTTCCAAATGAGATTGGCACAAAATATTCTAGACTCCTCTATGGACTTTTTCTCACAGTAAGTTTCCCACCAATATTTGACATGGGGGACAACCTTGAGGAGTGCAAAGGTGATCTTTTCTCTATTGAAAAAATTGTGGACAGAGAAATAACCTTCTAGCAGATATAGCCACTTTTCCAAAGCATTCACATATGTCTAACCTTCAAACACATGAATATCAAAATTAATTTGTACCTTTAAAGGGGCAGCATCTCCAAAGCGACTACTTGATGGAGAGGTTGTTACACATGAAATTTGCATGCCTAGGTACCTCACCCTAAGTGTTGTAAAGTTTCATATAAGTGTCTCATACACCTTGACACCATGGAATAACCTATGTCACAATCCCTAGTCAATGTGGAGGAGGGATATATTACATGAAGGCCAAAATACCAAGTGCACATGAATTATTATTATTATTCATGAAAAAGAAAGTAATTAAGTGTGAGAATCCACCTCACATTTGGTTTCCTATTTTTTAGGGAAGGTGGAGAATCTCATGGATGGTTGAAACATTTCCTCCTAAAAATCCTTGAGAGATATTTCCTCCCTAAAATCCTTAAGAAATATTTTCTCCCTAAATATCTTAGAGATCCCTTTTTCAGTGGATCTGGTGAGAGATCCTCTCCATGGTGGTTAAGCCTCCAAATAATATATAATGAGGGATTTCCATGGAGGAGGGGGCATGGAGAAGTTTAGAGATACCAAACTTACGATCTCATAAGGAAGGAGGCAAATTGGAGGTATCAAACTTATGGTCTTGGGAGCTTTGTGCAAGGGCTGGACGAGGAGGACTTGGAGAGGCTACTGTGACTTCATCAATGGTTTGTAAGCATCTCTTTTGAGTTCTCATTAATACATGTGTTTGGCATGTTTCCTTCAAGTTTGTGTACAAATGCATGAGCTTGTTTCTTTGTATAAATCTAGATTTAAACTAATCATGGTAGAATAGGAAGTATGCTTTGTCTTCGCTATTTATTGGATTGCAAGACTCGTTGAAAGACTTGGAGATCAAGTTCAACTTGGACTGAGCGAGGACAAACTTCGTAAAAATGTACTCTTATCTTATTCCTCTTCTCTATTGATGATCTTAGGTATGTTTAAAGGAAAGTCAGTGTTCAAAGTTATCACTTTTCTGTCTTGGTCATAGGGGTCTAAGATCCAAGAGGGAATTCACCTGTCCGCAGGGGAATTTTCCTACAACAGACGTGCTTGATATTGTTGACAACCATTGAAGGATTTCAGCAAAATTCTCCATCATTTCATTCCTTTATTACGTGAGGGCTTCCGCGAGCAACAACTTGATAAGATATCCTAATCCATCGTCTCTCTTTTCTTCCACCATGGGAGGTTTCCTGGGCTGGCGAGAGTGCTTGTCCTCAAGAGAAACTAGCTCGAGACCCAACTCTCTATACCCTGACCTCGTTGGGGATATGCACTAAGAAATGACAAGGAGCATCTTGCTCTAATACCACTGATCCAAATTATTTTGAGAACGAAATGAAGGTGGAGATATAATAATGAAATACACATAAATATTGCAAGAAACATATAGATACAATAATACAAAATTTCTATTCACGAGAAAAGATGTACAAAAACTATAAAAATACAGAGTGAATGAACTCACTAGAGTGGTGGTAGTTTATCTCTGAAAAGAGATGTGACAATTACGTTCATTCACAAGAATATGATGTTTATAATCAGGTTCCAAAGGCTTTTTAAACATAAAAAAAATCCCAAACCCTAACCCCGAAAGATGAAACTCCAAAAGGTTTGCTGGCCTCGATGGGGGTAGTTGATACATCAACTTCCCAAGGGCGTAACTTTTGAATACGATCTTTGTTTGGGGTGTTCAATACCTCATCGGAAATTTCTAGTTGAGGAGTATGACTTCTGCCACGGGTTAGGGCATGTTAGAAATATCCCTTGGCCCCCAAAATTCCAAACAAACATTGTTTAGGGCCTCAAAACGATCCCGAAAATTTGGGACCAGAAAAACTACCAAAATGGAAATTTTTTCTTTGAGCCGGTGGAATAGGTGGGTGGCCATCAATATCCACCTAGATCATTCCTCCCCCATTAGGAAGAAATGGTCCCCATTGCATCAATTTCTTGAGGAAGCTTTTGCTGAATCTGAACCTGGGTGAGATGCTTGCCTTGTTGAAGAAGTTGTCATGCTTAGTGTGTTGAAGGCTGTCATGAACTTGTTGTTGGAAGGGTTGGATGCGTTCAACCAATATAGCTACATGATCTATCTGAGTGTGGGAGGACTCTGTCAGTAAAGATGCAACATGAAGAGTATGAAGGGCTCTGTTATAACTTTGCTTGATTAGGCAGTGTGGAGGCACCCCCGCAGGTACAATAAGAATATCTTTATGCTCTTCTATAATCTTGTTGATCTGCTTCTGCTGAATAGAAAGGTCTTGGGTTGAGGTTGTATTGGTTGTAATTTCATTTTATTTGTCTTCTGACTAGATCATGAAGAAGCTAAACTTTGTCGTATAGGAGACTACTTTGTGTCACTGTTTTGGTGGGATAGTAGTCAGAACTACCTCTGGTACCCTGTAGAGCTGAACCCTAGAGGAACAATGACACTACGAGGTCGAGACTCATAGACAACATGACGCTTCCACATATGGATGGCCTAAAATAACATCACAAACTTCCAATGGGGAAAGATCACATAGTACCTCATCCTTGAAGGAGACACTGCTAGCTAATGTGGAGATATCGACCTTGGCGAAGCCACCTGATGTTGTATAGTTGCGGGTGTGGTGTTGTCGGAAATCCTAACTGCTTGATGACCTTTGTTGATATGAGGTTATTTTGGCTTTTTCTATCAACAATGAAATCTAGTGGGGTCCCCTTCACCCACATTTGTGAATGGAAGAGGCACTTCCTCTCCTCATGCTCCTCTGGTTCTTCTGGTTGGATTTTTGCGGTTGCGATGGTAGCAGTGGGTTCTTCATCGATGATCTGGTTCCTTTATTATTTTATTAATCAGATTCCAAGTCAGGGCTCGATTGTTTTCTTTGAGCTCGACCACCAATGGTGGTTTTGAGTGACATTCATGGGTGTTGTGCCAATGGATTTTTTGGAAGTCACACCATTTCATAGTGTCCTTCTTCGTCTTCTCGTTACCCTTATTTTTTTGTGTCTTGGAATGGGTTTCTTGAGGTTGGTTGTTTTGTGAGTTAGAGACACCTTTACCATACTTCGACTGTTGCAGTTTTGTAGACTCAAACTCCCGCTTGTTCTGGTGCTTAAATTTCTACTCAATTTTGACAGTATATCGATAAGTGGCTTACAATGACAATATGTCTAGAAAATTCATTTCTGTTTGGATGTAGTTGTGTAGAGTCCCATGGTATTTTAGAACCAGGTGTCACTCAAAGTCTTCTATACCCATATTGGTGCACAAGGTATGGAAGGTATTTTTGAACTCTAGCACTGTTTGGCCCCTCTCTTAACACAATGTGGTCCATCTCATGTACTGGTCGTCATAGTTTCCAACAAGGCAATATTGTTCCGTGATGACATCCATAAAAGAGTTCCAAATGGGCTCAACCCAAAATATTCCGAACTCCTCTGTGGAGTTTTTCTCACAATAAGTTTCCCACTAATATTTGACATGGGGGGCATCCTTGAGGAGCACAAAGGTGATCTTTTCTCTATCGAAAAAATTGCGGACAGAGAAATAATATTCTAGCAGATTTAACCACTTTTCCAAAGCATCTGCATCTATCTAACTTTCAAACATAGGAATATCAAAATTAACTTGTACCTTGAAAGGGGCAGCATCTCCAAAGTGACTGCTTGACGAAGACGTGCCTGATATTGTCAGCAAACTTTGAAGGATTTGGGAAAAATTCTCCATCATCTCGTTCCTCTATTGCACGAGGGCTTCCGCGAGCAACAACTTGATAGGATATCCTACTCCCTCATCTCTCTTTTCTTCCACTATGGGAGGTTTCCTAGGCTGGCTAGAGCGGTTGTCCTTAAGAGAAACTAGCTCGAGACCCAACTATCTATACCCTGACCTCGTCAGGGACATGCACTAATAAACGACAAGGAGCAGTATGCTTTGATACAACCGATCCATATTATTTTGAGGATGAAATGAAGGAATTAATATAACAATGAAATACACATAAATATTGCAAGAAACATATAGATACAATAATACATCATTTCTATTAATGAGAAAAAATGTACAAAAACTGTAAAAATATAGAGTGAATGAACTCACTAGAATGGTGGCAGTTTATCTTTGAGAAGAGATGTGAAGGCTACGCTCATTCACAAGAAGATGATGTTTACAATGAGGCTCCAAAAGCCTTTTTAAAATAAATAAAATCCAAAACCCTAACCTCGGAAGATGAAATGCCAAAAGGTTTGCGGGCCCCAATGGGGGTAGTTGATACGTCAACTTCCTGAGGGCGTAACTTTTGTATATGATCTCTGTTTGAGGCATTTGATACCTCATCGGAAAGGTCTACCCAAGGATTACAACTTCCATTGAGGTCTAGTTCATATCGATAAAAACCTCTTCCCCCCCCCNCGCCCCCCGAAAAAAAGTCCAAAAACATTTCGTTTAGGGCCTCAAAACGGTCCCAAAAGTTTGGGACCTAAAAAACTGTAAAAAATTGCCAAAATGGAAAACTGTTCTTTGAGCCAGTGAAACAGGTGGATGGCCATCGATATCCGCCTAGATCATGGATGATGCTTCTCTAAGAGTTCTAAAGCGTGGTCTAAAGTTCTCGATACCACCAAAAACGATCCCACACAAATACATTATTTGTCCAATAGAAGATGTGTTTGTTTCCCTCCCCGACATTGTGCAGAAGAAGTTAGACATGACTGCACACTCACTCTAAGAAATGAGAAACTGCCAAACAACAACATAAGCAAGGAAGAGTCTGTAACACTCAAAAAACTCAGGTCAAATAAAGATGTTATGATCATGAAATTTAATAAGGGGAATGCTACTGTCATAACATACACTAACGAATACCAAAAGAAAATGATGGAGCATCTCATAACAAGTGGTAGCTACAAAAAAATTGAGAAATACCCTAGCAACAGAATTATCAGAGAAATCTCAAAGGAAATCCAAAACTCCTCTCTGGAAGATAACATAAAAAAGAAAATCATTCCGAAAAATATTTTCATTCCGCGCATATATGGGCTTCTAGAAATACACAAGGAAGGTTGTCCTTTGAGACCAATCCTTAACACAATAGGATCACCTTCGTACTAACTAGAAAAGCTACTCGCAGAAAAAAATCAAACCTTTATCTGGTCACACTCAATCATTCATCATATACTCCTCACATTTTATATAGAATATAAAATCCACGAAGGCAAATGAAGTTGATATCTTAGTCGGTTTCGATGTTGTATCGCTATACACTAAATTCCGGTAAAAGAGGCCATTAATGTAATAAGAAGACTCATGGAGAATGAAACAACTAACCCGGTGGAAGTATGCCTAAAATATACATATTTAAGCTTTCATAGTGACATATATGAACAAACGAACAGAGTGGCTATGGGATCCCCACTCTCTCCAGTGGTGGCAAACATCTTCATGGAATACTTTGAGGAAATGACAATCAACACTTCTCCATTGAAACCATTACATTGGATATGATTTGTGGATGACACCAATTTCATATGGCCACATGGAAAAGATAAATTGGAAGATTTCCTAAGACACATGAACAACCAATAAGAAGATATTAAATTCACAATGGAGACTGAAGTAGACAAAAATCTTCCTTTCTTAGATGTCATTCTCACCAGGGAAAATGATGGAACTCTTGCGCATCAAGTATATTGGAAAAAGATGCACATAGATAAAGATATTTAGGAGGACTCTCGTCATCGCCTAGCTTAGAAAATTGGTGTTATAAACATGTTGGTAATTAGAACCAAACAAATATTTTACATATCACATCTAGATCATGAGTTAGAACATCTGGTCAAAGTATTCAAAACAATGGCTACAAAGAAAATATAATCATAAAATCCATAGAGAGATCCCAAACAAAAGACAGATAGAGGGAAGAAATGATGACATTTTGAAATATATAAAACTACCCTATATCCAAGGAACAACTGAAAAAATAGCAAACACCTTATGAAAGAGACAGATACGAGTCGCTTTCTCACCTCCAAATACTTTAAGAAGAATGTTTGACTGCGCGAAAGATCAAATAGACCTGAGGAAGAACAAAGGAGTGTATTCCATTCCATGTGATTGTGGAAAACTATATATTAGCGACACTGGTCACTTTGTGCAAACTAGGTTAAAAGAACATAATGCAGACATCATACATGGGTGAACAAAGAAATCCGCATCGACATAACACTCCATAGCCTCCAAACACCACATTTGTCTGGAAAATGTAGAAGGCATCGTCAATTTTGATCATTACACAAAAAGATGGGTAAGAGAAGCTATAGAAATCGAAAAACACCCAAACACTATGAATCGTAATGATGATTGAATCAACTAAGTAAATCTTGAGTACCTATTATCAACCGGATAAAAAATTCCAATAATTAATTAATAAATGTTTAACCCTAATGAGTCGACGCATGATTACCTTCTTTCAAGGGAAAAACATTATTAATTAAAATTAGGGTTTGAGAGATTAAGCGAGAACCTTAGAATATCTCCTTAAGATGGGTTGCTCTACTTAGCCCGAAACATCTAGAGTTTTCAACAACCCACATAGGGTTTCCAAGCAATCTGAAAAGATCAACAAAGGTCTCATTGATATGAAGGCATGCCGATTAAGGTTATTGATGAGCAGGTGCATTGACAAGCAAGTACTTGACAAATGTTTTGTTGATAAGCAAGATATTTGTGTCAGTGAAGGTCTCTCAACAAGAAAGTTGTCAACATCGATGGAGGTTTCATAAACCAATAGGGAATCAACATTGGTTAAGTCCTTAACAACAAGCAAGTTGTCGATGTCACCAATAAACCTAGTCATCTTGTAAATAGTTATTGAGAGGAAAATGGGGGAAAATCCACATAGATTTCTAAGAGGATACATCCAATAGTCAAAGGGGATGCCAACCTCTTAACCCCCACAATGACAATAGCAATTCATAGTCCCTATAAGACAAATAGTACCTCTCCCAAAAAGAGAGAATTGTTCTTGTTGTAATTGAACATATAGACCTCGAATGATATGAAGTTCATTTATACATTTAAAATATTGTCCAACAAATGTATTGTATGGACACTTTTGGATATCTAAACTAATATCAAAGATTGTTAGTGAACAAAACTAAATTGAGGGAATTTTGACCCCTTTACTCGTGAAGCAAAATGTCATGAGTGCAAATATGAATCCTAGAGATGTTGAAATGGAATCCAATGGGCAAAGAAACCGAGAGGACCCTTAAAATATGGTGGAAATCATGAAGAGCCTAAGGGTTGAGGTCCATAGTTGCTTATACGATAATGAAAGGTTAATCAAAATTCAAGAAAAAAAATATTAAATGAATGCCTAGTTGATCCAAATCTTGAGATAAATATAGAGGCAAATGCACCATAGAAATAGTTCTAATAATGTCAATGGAAGTAGAAGTAGATCAAGGAGGATTGTTTTAGAAGATCCCACATGTCAGAAAGACCACACCTAATGAGACACACTAACCATTCACCATAAAAATAATCTTTCAACTAATCACATACATCTAAGGAACTTTTAAGTAGTCCATAATGTTGTCCAAGTAGTCACCGGAGAAAGAGACAACATCGAGAAAGCCCGCAAGGAGAGTATCCCAATACTAAACCACCCACCTCTTATCATGAAAATAAGTTTAAAGAAGATGTTGAGACATAGTTCTTAGAGATGAAAAACACTTTCGAATCCATGATTATTTAGGAACCTTGAAGGCCAAATTTGTCATTTATAAACTAATTGGTAAGTATTCTCTTTGGTCTTAGTGGTTTTACTAAAGTATGTCATGTACATAAGAGATGATAAAGTGAAAATACAACACTTCTTGAGTGGATTACCTCATGGATTGAAATCAAGGAACACCACACACTTGTAAAAGTTGTTTAAATTGTAAAAGTTGTTTAAAAAGTCAAATATTATGAAAGTTTGGACAAAGGCATATCAAGTGTTTAGAAGACTTGTAAGGAAAAGAAAAGAGAGAAATAGGATAGAAAGAAGAACGATTTCAAACCTCTTTTCTTTATAAACAAGCCCAACTCTTTTTGGCAAAACCAACCAACTCAAAGTTGCATCAGTGGAAAAAAAGAAATGGACAATTTTCATTCGATACTCACTAAAGTGATTGAATATCAACAATTTTCAAAGTCTTATATTTAAGTGACAGTTACCAAAACAATGAATATCAAAATTATTAATTTGTGGTAACCATTATAATTTTGCATGTAACTAGTTATAGGAATTTCCTAATTATTTACTATTTCAATTTATTTTAGTCGTATATTAACTTAACCATTTTTTGTTATATATAAATCAAAATCGTAAAATAATTAGACAAGACCCTAGTTATATACATTCTTTGGCTCTTGGCATCTGCGTATCACTAAGACAAGGGAAGTGCAATGGACTCTAACATCATATGGGATCTAACAATGTTGTACAAATAAACATGGGAATAAATCTTTGCAAATTTGATGGTCAAAAGAGGTCGTTGCTTGGCCTAGAATTTCACCTCCTCCATGTATGTCAAATGCAAATTTGATGACAGTTATACATTTTAGCGCTTTTCATTTTATGTTTTATGCACATTCATAAAATGACAATTGTTTTTTTGTCATATGCAAATTTTATCTTAATTTTTTTTATCTTCTCTAAATTTTGAAAATACAATTTTATATTATACCAAAATAATAAAAAAGAATATGCCACATAAAAAAAATCACAATGGTAAAGATGTTAGCTGAACAATTGTATCTTCAAACAAAGTAAATTTTAATAATCTTAAGTTATAAATCATGTTGTGCCATTTGATTCTCAACTTCTTATAGATACAATGTTTTGAGGATTCCAACTCTAGATTGATTAATTGTTCAAGTGAGATTTTTGACAAAAAAAACCCCAAACCTATGCTTAAACAAACACTGTATTCCAAGCGATATTCAATATAATGTTTGAAGTCAATATATTCCATCTCCCATGTATATTATTGCTCGAAGTCAAGGGATTTCATAAGTCTAATTTGAATAGCACGAGAGTAGATTGTAGTAATGAATATAAACTCTAATATACTTTCTTCATTCGCTATAGTGTCTTCTAATATCAACATTTAATGGCACAATAATTATGAAACAACATAAACCCAAATGAATAAACCCTCAATAACACATTTTTTTTTTTGTTGAAAGAGTTCATTTATAAACCCATCATTCTAATCCCAATTTTTATTTTTATTTTTGATTTCTATTATACGTAAAATTAAAATAAATAATTTTAATTTATTATTAAAATTATAAATTAATTTATTATTATTTTAAATTATTATTTTTTTATTTTAATCTTAATTTTTTTGGTTTCTATTATACGTAAAATTAAAATAAATAATTTTAATTTATTATTAAAATTATAAATTAAAATAATAAATTAATTTATTATTATTTTAATTTATATATATATATATATATATATATATATATATATATTTTAAATTTAGAACTTACAATTGGCGTTGGTTCGCTGTTTTATGAAATGACTTTTTTTGTCGAAATTCGACGATATAAATTTACACGAACCCTATTTTTGTTGTTCATAATGGATTCAACATGGTTGAAAAAATGGATTCAACGCAAAAATGGATTCAACATGTTGAAAAACTACCAGGACACTCGGATTTTACAAAACTAATCACTTAAATCTATGAATCTAACAATTTCTCACTGGATTTCGGGCAAATATCCCCAGAAAAAATCTTCATTTCGTAGAATCTTTAACCTACGGTCTTACAATTTATTCTAATTTCCAAGTACTTCATGGTAAGTGGAAACCATGAAACCCATGGTCTACCATTTAATTGCATTAATGAGAGAATGGGTGAAACGATCAGTTATAATACATGGTTATTAATAATTTATAGTACATGGTATACTATGCTCTTAGTACCGATTCAAAGTACAAGGTGCACAAACTATGAATAATTTTGACGGATTATCAAAGCATTTAAATGTCAAATTTAAGGTTTGATTATCGTAGTCAAGCTCGGAATTTGATGACCCATAGAACATTTTTTCTCTTTGAACCCGTATTTGATAGGTAGATACGAAATCTACATGTCAACCATAATGCACATCAAAATTTAAAAACCATCAAATTTATGCTCACATGCCTAAGGTACCCGTCATAATTTCCAATAAGTATTTATAAGCTATTACAAAGTCTATACCTATAGGGCCTAGGCTGTAATGCATCATGGCAGGGGCGACACCACAACATTATCGTTGATGACATCTTAGGGGTTTGCTGAGGGAGTAAATGAAGTGGTGCATGTACATGGAATTTAGTGTTGTCTTAGTTCATGATTTGCATATAGCTCATTCAGATTCCCAATGACAATGGGCAATTATGATTCAACTTTGCTTAGCGAGTCTGCTTAGTGTCGAGTTTACTCCATTAACTTACAACTGGGTCTGGTCCTCTCTGGTGGGTTTGCAACTCCGCTATGTCAACTTTCAACTAGGTTTGCTTTTCTCCGATGGGCCTGCAGCGCAACACAAGCTTCCATTCTGTTAACTTCCAACTTCCAAGGGTTTTAAGGTGTTTGAAAATTTGATGAACAATGCACGGATGCAGACGTGAAGAGGGGCCATAGGGCACCTCAATGGCAAAGGATCATCTTGTTGCTGTAAGTTCACTATTCATTGATGGTTTTTTTGTATCCACTCGTATTTTATTAAGGTTTTCGGTAAGATCAATGGCGAAGGAACAACCTACCTAAACCTAGATAAACCTCACATAGCGATTCAAAAGAAAGATCTATATATGCAAATTCTACCCCTAACCTCGGAGAAAATGCTTCTTTTAGGTTTAACCACAGGACTAGAAGAGTTTGTCATATAATAGTCTATGTATCATCAAATTCTAGACTGGGTTAGTTTTTCTTATTTTCATAAATAATGATATTAATAATCATTTTAGTTTAAGGACCAATAATGATGTATTTGTTTATGGATTTTTTTTTATTTTGTGTTGTTAGTCCATGCTGAAGGCGTAGAGGGACTATAGCGATCGATAATTCATTGACTTCATATTAATATGTCCTTTGACTATAAATTTCCGCATCATGTCTATGGTTCGAACTATAAAACTAAAAACATTAATTTTTATATAATAAAAAAAACCTTATATGTCATCATCTCATTGGAGAATAGATTAGAAGTCTTATTGCCAGTTTTGCTATTCCCAATGTTGTAAATGTTTAGATATCCAAAGTTTTGAGCATTGATGCTCTTTTTTAATTTTTTTTTTTTTTAAATGTTTACTTACCGAAAGTTCTGAGCATTAATGCCCTTATTTTTTATTTAATGTTTTTATTATTTCTATTTGTATTGAAATGTTTACATATTGAAAGTTTTGAGCATTGACACTCTTTTTGAGGTACTTGAATAGGCCTGACAACTTAAATGTTAACATAGCGCGAGGTCCTTAAACATGCCTGACAACTTAAATTTTTTCATAGCACGAGCCCCTTAAACATGCCTGACAACCTTAAATGTTTACTTACATAGGCTTCTCACAATACATTTGTCCTTGAATTTTTCCATACAATGTTGCAGTGAATTTGGACAATATTGTTGTCCACCGCCACTCACATAGCCATCATATGTTTCATACTTCTTCTATGCTTGGAATGCAATTTAGTCATCATTGAAGATACACATTGTTTACTGGTTTGTTGGTTGCTTCTTGTTCGCCAGTTCGTCGATTGCTGCTTGTTGTTGTTTGGTTCGACTTTGCAAGGTTGAGGTCCTGCACTTGCAGTTGGACTTGTTGGTGCTTGTTGCATGCTTTTGTTTGCTTCAACTTTGCAAATGTTGGGGTCCTGCACCTGCAGTTGGAGATGTTTATTCACTTTGCAGGGTTCAAGTCCCACACCCACAATTCAACATGCGCTTCTATCGTTCATCATTGCCGAGTAAGTTTCGATACCATAGTTTCATTCGTATTCGTTCTTTGTTGTTTACTGTTTGCAATTTGCAAGTAAGAATGTTTAAGAATTTCCACTTGCATGGCCATCATATGTTTCATATTTCTTCTATGCTTGGAATGCAATTTGGTCATCGTTGAAGATACATATATTGTTTACTGGTTCACTGGTTGCTGCTTGTTCGTTGGTTCGTTGGTTTGTCGGTTGTTGCATGTTGTTGTTTGGTTCAAATTTGCAAGTTTGAGGTCTTGCACCTGCAGTTCGACCTGTTGGTGCTTGCTCACTGGTTTGTTGTTTGTTGCTTGCTTTTGTTTGCTTCGACTTTGCAAGGTTGGGGTCCTGCACCGGTAGTTGGAGCTATTTTTTGCACTTTGCAGGGTTCAAGTCCTGCACCCACAAGTGGACCCGCGGTTATGTCGTTCATCATTAACGAGTAAGTTTCAATAACATACTTTCATTCGTATTCGTTGTTTACTATTCGTTGTTGGAATTTTGCAAGTAAGAATGTGTAAGCATTTATTCATCATTCTTATCCTGTAGACTTTCCATAGAGGTTGGCATATATTTTTCTCCTGCTCTTAGATTTTCTTTCAATTTTTTCCTAAGGCTATGCACCATGTGCATGCCAATGTCATGTGCACAACTTCGACTGTCATTTTTTCTAGCATTGCAAATCCCGTTCCTTTGCCATATGTGACGAAGTGGAAATCTAGCACCTATCCCGTACGGGAATCAAACCCGTGTCTTTCGCATGAAAAATACAATGCCAAGCTTGTTGCCTTTGTAGGATGTTCTTGTGGAAGAAAACCGCAGGTAGGTGTAGAAGGGATATGTATTGTACAACGGTGCGTAGGCTACACCAAAATTGCACAAACTTGGCATATATTTCCCTCCTCTTAAATTTTGCTCCATTTTTTTCTCCAAACTATGAACCATACCTACATGACTTTGCAAAATGTTATTGTAGAAGAAAAAAGATGTTGAGATGGTGCTAGCAAGAGTAGTATTCTGTGGATTGCAAATTGCAATATTCAATCTCTATGCCGCTCCGCATGCAACATTGCCAACATAATGAATGTTTTCTCAAATGCATCACACCATTTACATCTGGACGAAATCATTATCATTCTAGGATCATTTAGTGTTGACATGCTACAAAATAGTGACATAACAAAACAATTGAAAAACTACATGTGCAATTACAATGTCCACTTTCTTTTGGTTAAGATAAAACATGTACAAAACACACTTATTGACCATATATGGTGAAATGTGCCCATATCACAATACAACCTCTTTATCTTATATACAGACTGGTCTGACCACGATGCAATTTGTCTTCTACCTGAATTATGAAATATACATCAAATATATTACAAAATTATATTTCCATGTCTCAAAGCATATCTGGATACTTTGTTGCACAAACCAAATCATTTAGCTACAACCATCCAACTTCTTAATATTTCCTAGCTTGTAATATATTTTGGCCGGGAAAAATTATATATAATCACAACCATGGATCAAAAAAAAGAAAGGTTCATGCTCCTAACTCTCTTTTTATTATATTCCTTTGCTTCTCATTTACTGTATGTACAAATTACTTGTTTTCCCTTGCATACTAGCTTACATTCATGTTCAATGTATTTTGTGCGTTCCCACATTGAAACAAACAGAATAACTGGAGAAGACCAAGGACCCCTTACCACAAATGTAGAAGAGGAGATACAAAGGTGCATGCTTCTACTCTTGTTGCATATTGCATTATTTTGTATTTCATTTATTGTTTGTATATTTGTTCTACTGCTTTTCACCTAATTTATTGTATGTAGATACCACGCATCTTCCTACATAATAACTTATCTTCATGTCAATTGTATTCTTTGTGCTGCTACATTGAAATACATAGAAATGCATTTTTTTTTACATGTCTTTCTACTTACCAAATTACCTTCATGTCCATTGTTTTTTCTACATTTCTACATTGAAAGAAACAAATTAGTTGGACAAGAGGATGGAATCTTATATGCCACAATAAAGGAAGTTGAAGTATAATTGATCTGGATTATTTTCGGCACGAAATGAGAGTGGAGATATAATAAAAAAATGTACAGAGATGTATCAGATATCCAACAATATAACATAAATATATTAGAGATATAAACACAGAGATACATTAATACACGATTTCTATTAATGAAATAAATGTACAAAGACTGTAAAAATATAGAGTGAAAGACTCGCTAGAATGGTGGCAACTTATCTCTAAGAAGAGATGTGACAACTACTCTCATTCGCAAGAATATGATTGTTACAATGAGGCTCCAAAGGCCTTTTTAACATAAGTAAAATCCAAAACCCTAATCCCGGAAGATGAAAAGCCAAAAGGTTTGTGGGCCACGATGGGGGTAGTTGATACGTCAACTTCCCCATGGCGTAACTTTTGCGTACG
This sequence comes from Picea engelmannii, assembly GCA_009831015.1. Lineage (NCBI taxonomy): Eukaryota > Viridiplantae > Streptophyta > Pinopsida > Pinales > Pinaceae > Picea > Picea engelmannii. The sequence continues at coordinate 173,287 of ML790593.1, read as the reverse complement.
ATCTCATTTTGGGGTGCTCAGTACACCGTTGGAAAGGTATAACCGAGAAGAATGATTTTCGACTGGCCCAAGTCATTGGATTTGATAGTCACCTAGGCCCCAAATCCCCAAAAAACATCGTTTAGGGCCTCAAAACGACCCCAGAGATTTGGTACTCGAAAAACTGCCAAGATGGAAAATTGTTTTTCGAGTTACTGTGGACTAGGTGGGTGGTCACTGATATCCACCTGGATAATTCCTCCCTCCTTAGGAAGCAATGGTCTCCATTGCGTTGAGTTCCCAGGGGAGAGGGGGAAGTGTTTGCTCAATCTGAATTTTGGTGAGCTGCTTGCTTTGTTGGAGAAGTTGCGTTGCTTAGCTTGTTGAAGGCTGTTACGAACCTGTGGCTGGAAGGGTTGGACCTTTTTAACTAGTCTGGCTACATGAGATGACCGTGTGCAAAAGGAATCTTTGCACTTTGCTGCAACCTTATTGACCTGCTTCTGTTGGATAGAAGGTGCTATGGCCAAGGCTGTAGTGGTTGCAGTATCCTTTTGTTCACCTTTCGAACAGATTGTGAAGAAGCTAAATTTTGTAGTATGAGATAATACCTTGCGACATTTTTTAGGTGGGACATTAGTTGGAACTACCTCTGTTATTATGTAGATATGACCCCCCAAAGTAACAATGTTACTACGAGGTTGAGACTCATAAACAACATGGCGCTTCCACATATATGGCTAGCCCAAGAGAACATGACAAACATCCAATGGGGAAACACCACATAATACCTCAACCTTGAAGGGTTGGATGTTGTATGACAGTCAACACTGCTGGCTGACACAAAGATCTTGTCCCTGGTGAAGCCAACCGATGTTGTATGGTTGCGGGTGTGGTGTTGTCGACAATCCCAATTGTTTGATGACCTTTGTTGAGATGAGGTTCTTTTGGATTCCGCTATCAACAATAAAATGTAGTGGGGTCCCTTTCACCCACATCTGTGAATGAAAAAGGCACTCCCCCTCTTTAGGATCTATTTGTTCTTCTGGTTGAATTGCTCCGGTCACGACAATAACAATGGGGTCTACGTCGATGATCTGTCTTTTTCTAGTATTTTTAGAATCAGATTATGAATCAGGGTTCGGCTCCTTCTCTTTGATATCGACCACCAATTATTGTTTTGAGCGACATTCATCAGTGTTGTGCCAGGGGATTTTGTGGAAATCGCACCATTTTTCGATGTCCTTCTCTGTCTTCCTGTGACCCTTCTTTTCCTGTGGCTTAGAGTGGGTTTCAGGAAGCTGTTTGTTAGGGCCGTCTTTCTCATACTTTGGTTGTTGCGGATTTGCAGATCCAAACTCCCGTTTGTTCTGGTGCCTAAATTTCTGCTCAATTTTAACAACATATCGATATGCAGCATCGAGTGATGAGATATCCAAAAAATCCATTTTAGTTTGGATGTATATGTGTAGAGCCCCGTGGTATTTCAGAACCAAATGTTGCTCAAAGTCTTTGATACCCATCTTGGTGCGCAAGCTATGGAAGGTATTGGTGAACTCTGACATTGCTTGTCCCCTCTCTTGTCGCAGTGTGGTCCATCTCATGTATTGGTCCTCATAGTTGCCAACAGGGTAATATTGTTCCTTTACTGCATCCACAAAAAATCCCAAGTGGGCTCGAGCCCATATATTCCAGACTCCTCTGTGGAACTTTTCTCCCAGTAAGTTTCCCACCAATGTTTGACATGGGGGAGAGCCTTAAGGAGTGCAAATATGATCTTTTCTTTGTCAGAAAAATTGTGAACAAATAAATAACCTTCTAACAGATTTAACCATTTGTTTAGGGCATCCGCATCTATCTGACCTTCAAATATAGGAATATTAAAATTGACCTGTACCTTAAAAGGTGAGGTGCCTCCAAAGTGGCCGCTTGATGAAGATGCACTTGATGCTATTGGTAGGTGTTGAAGGATGTGGGAAAAATTCTCCATCATTTCATCCCTCTGTCACGTGAGAGCTTGCTCAAGCAACAGATTGATAGAATTGTCTACTCTGTCGTTTTTATTTTATTTCGCCATTGAGGGATTCTTGGGTGTGCGAGAGTGATTGTCCTCAAGAGAGACAAGCTCGAGACCCAACTTGCTATACTCAGACCTCGTCGGGGACATGCACTGAAAAATGATCAAGAGCAGCCTGCTTTGATACCACTGATCCAGATTATTTTCGGCACGAAATGAGAGCGGAGATACAATAAAGAAATGTACAAAGATGTATCAGATATCCAACAATATAACAAAAATATATCAGAGATATAAACACAGAGATACCATAATACACGATTTCTATTAATGAAATAAATGTACAGAGACTATAAAAATATAGAGTGAGAGACTCGCTAGAATGGTGGAAGCTTATCTATGAGAAGAGATGTGACGTCTACTCTCATTCGCAAGAATATGATTGTTACAATGAGGCTCCAAAGGCCCTTTTAACATAAGTAAAATCCAAAACCCTAACCCCAGAAGATGAAAATCCAAAAGGTTTGAGGGCCCTGATGGGGGAAGTTGATACGTCAACTTCCCTGGGGGCGTAACTTTTGCATACGATCTCCGTTTGGGGCGCTCGATACATCGTTGGAAAGGTATAACCAAGAAGAATGATTTTTGACTGGCCCATGTATGTGCCCTTGATAATTACTTGGGCTCCAAATCCCCAAAAAATGTCGTTTAGCGCCTCAAAACGACCCTGAAAGTTTGGAACCCGAAAAACTGTCAAAAAACTGCCAAGATGGAAAACTATTTTTCGAACCCATGGAATAGGTGGGTGGCCATTGATATCCACCTAGATAAAAAATATTTGAAAATGTATGGCAATTGTGATGGTAAATTAAACACACAAAATGAGTGGGTGAATAAAATATTGGACTATAAAACAATGATTTGGCAACAATGGGCCTTTGTTGAGACTTCCCGCTTCTGAACATTGCCCTCCCCATTTCTATTTTCCCACTCTCTATTGTCCTTTTTTTCCCCTCTTCTATACTTAACTGAATGCCCCTTTCTTTTTCCCCTGTACTTTCGCTTTTGGTTGCTTTGCTTAGTCATTTTTCCAAAAATGTGTAGGTGAGTGGGTTGGCGGACTCACGGGTTCAAATTTATTCTCATGCTTCTATATCACGAGTTCGACCGATGGCTTCCTCATTCCATAATTAGCCACTTTTTTGATCGCGAGTTCCCAGGCTGGCGAGCTCTAAATTGTGCCTCTAGCTTCGGGGGTTCAGCGATATACAGATTGGCAACCAAACTCCCCCATCATGCCCTATTCCGTGTTACACATTTTTGCAGCCAAAAATTCCGAGGCATACAATTTGACCATCGGGTCCTCATGTTTCCTAAGTATCCCTTGACACCTTATTTCATATTCCATCTCCTTCGAGCCTGCATGTGAAATTCAGAACAATTATGGACATTATATAATGCATATGCCTATTTAGTCCTTCTGATGTTCATGTACACATGATTGCATCAGAAAAAGTTGGAAAATTGACATGGGCATGAGCAATCAATCATCGAAAACATCAACAAAACAACAAGGCGAAAGGTAAAGATTCATACATTGTGCTCTTGATATGTTTACCAAACAAATATCTCGAGCTATTTATTCATCTATGCCATGATATATATGTTGATGTCATTTGCAACACATACTTTATAGTTCATAAGAAGTATCGTCGAGCACAAGTGAAACACTAAACATAGTGGAAGTTCCACAGACTAAGAGGTCTGGTTACAAAACTCTGACTTGCATACTTCATCCAGGTTGTGCATCTACGTGTACATTTATGCCAGAAAAAAAAGAAAACAAAAAAATAATGCAGACCACCATTCACATTACTTTTCTTGTTCAAAAAATGTCATCAGGTCTAAACTTATAACACCCAATATACTATCGATAGAAGGCTTGAACAACCGCTGAACTGGACAAGTGTTCGTCGGGGACATAATGGTCGTGTATAACACTTACTTGGACAAGGAAAACAAAACTAGATGCATTGTGCGTGCTGGCATGATAAACAAGGAAGCCATGATGAAAGTCACACTGACTATCCCTACACAACTTGTCCAGAAACATGTATAAAAGATCTTGCCAGGTAATGAGATATCCATTACAAATTTTAATATATTGTTGAAAACAATATATGACCGTGGCGATTGTGATCGAATCATATCGCTCAATGAACAAGTATCATGGAAAAAATTCCCACGATTTTTTCAAAATATCATTTTGTACCAGATACAACGATCAACCAACTTTCACAGAGCAACGACTCTTACCCAATCAGAACCATTGGTGTAGCTATCACACTCGCAAGAAAACTTGGCTCAAAACACATTCTCCATATAGAATATGGAGAGTTAGACAACGACAAAGCAATGATACCGTTCTCCATATCCAATTTTGTCCTTTACTTTCACATGTTCATACATCTTAGTTATGTTACACAACTATTACACTGTTCCATGTTGCAACTACAATTGTTCGACACCTATTCAAATTTGTTTTCCTCAATGGAACAACAATTGCATAAAGGAAAAATTCCACTTATGCTCTTCAAAAATATAACAAAGAAAAGAGATGTTAAAGAAATGATCTTTCACACAACCCAAATAACATTTGTAACAAAATTGCGTGCAAACATAGTACATGAGCTCAAGAAACTAACTAGCTCCACAACTGTTGTGCGTATACATCTACAATTCCATCCACACTTTGCTCATAAAAATTGCCTTGGCCAATTTTCTGCAGTTTTTTGTTGTTGTGCAATTGTATATTATATTGTTCAATATATTAACTGTTATGCTCACGTGCCTAGGTTGAGGGTGTTTTGGTTGCAACGAATGCGTACTTGACCCCCTTCGAGCCTGTATGTTCCAAATGCAACTCTCTTTCTTCTGCCTTTGCTTTCATAAATGATGGTACAATTGATTGTCTATGATGCAGTAAAAAATGCCCTTACAAATATAGACATTTCCTCAATGCTACCATCCGAACCGTTAGAACCGCAATCGTACATTGTACAATTAGACAACCTTTGTTGCAAGATGTGCTTCCTAGGTTAGCAGAATTTCCATATGAAGTATACCTATAGAAAAAGGCAAACAATGTCTACATGCTACGCGACTTTAGGATCCATAGAAAATTTACAGTAAATGAGGACAATGCCATACTGCATATCGACTGAAGCAAAAAAAATTAAAAATCAGATCAAGCATTGGCAGGAAACGAAACAATCTCATGTGTATCTGTCCATGGTACCCAATGAGGATATGAATAGAGTTTTTTAGTGCCATGGAAAGTTGAACTAGAAGTGCATAAGATTGTTCAGTCCAATAATGAGAAGCATGAGGACAAACCCCATACAAAGTATCCAACTGTGAATAAATCAGGTCCATCCTTTGAACTGTCAAAATGGCTTGCTCCTCTGAATGGAACCATCAGACATTTCCAATAATATTGGAAATTTGGTATTGTTAGAACTGGTAATGATAGAACATAATACTATTAGAAGAAAATGTTCATAGTGATATTGCTTCATGGTAAAATACTAATCGACAAATTTTCTTGGTGGCCATTTGGGGATTTGGTTTTAGCTGGGATACAATGCCCAATCTTTGCTTGTTTTCTACTGTCTTGTGTTTGGAGGACTTTTTTTCATGTGCTTTCGTGTTGTAGTTCAAGGTTATCGTGGTCCCGATTTATGAATTATGGCTGGATGATACATTCATGATCTTAGTGGTTTTTCTACGATCTTAAAGAATATATAAGACCTGCTTTGCCTTTTAATGTAGGCTCTGTGAAACAAATGTAATATGTAGCTCATTTTAACACTTTTACTTGATCGATGAAATTACCAAAATTCATCTTCAAAAATATTTTGAAATAAAAGGATATATACTATGTGAAGTCCAGTGGAACTATCATATCAACCACACAAAAATAAAATTAAAGTTCGTCTTTGTTATACTTACGGTGAAGTTGACAGTACAATAATTTTACTTGAACATCCTAAAATTGATTTTCCTGCAGCTTTTCGATGCTTCTCTTATGCAAACACATCCTGGAAAGTATAAGCATGACTCACTTTATCTATTCCTTGGTTAAAGAGCCTGTTCACCTATTTAATGCACTTTATAGTTAGTTATTGTTAAGACCATCAATGGGGCTTTGTTAAAACCAATTCCCGCTTTCGAAAATTGCTCTACCCTTTCTTTTTTCCCTCTACTTTCCCTTTTTGGTTCCTTAGTCATTTTTCGGAAAATGTCTAGGTGCGCGGGTTGGCGGATTCACGTGTTCAAATTTCCACTGATGCTTTTATATCAGGAGTCCGACCGACCACTTCCCCATTCCATATTCAACAACTTTTTGGATCGCGGGTTCTTGGGTAGGCGGGCTCAACATTGCGTTTCCATTGTTCCATCACCTGCAAACAACACCCAAACTTCCCCGATCTACAAATTAACAACGAAATTCCCCTTTCTTTTTCTCCTTTACTTTCCCTTTCTGGTTACTTAGTCATTTTTTCAAATATGTCTCATGATTTTATATCACGAGTTCGACCAACTGCTTCCCCATTCCATACTTGGCCACTATTTCCATCGGCGGTTCCCGACCAGGCTTGCTCAACATTAGGCTTCCATTGTTTCATAACCTACAAACAACACCCGAGGTTCCGCGATATACAAATTGATCGTCGAAGTTCGTCATTATGCCATGTTCCATGTTACATATTTTGCAGTCAAAGGTTCAGAGACATACAATTAGACAGTCAGGCCCTCACATCTCCTGAGTATAACTTGTGACCCTGGTTTGAAGCCTGACCGACCGCTTTCCATACTTGGCCATTTCTTAGAATCTCTTTCACAGGTTGGCGGGTTCACAAAATGTCCAATGCTTAATCGTTCTTCACCATCCTCACCACCTTCCCACTTCTTTCTAGATATGGAATTATTAAGCTTCAATGCTAATAGATCATCCTGCAGGAACCGTTAAGATTGTCATTAATGTCCGAAAGGCTCGAGGAGATATGTCATTAATACAAATTAAACTAAGATTGCAGAGGGTTGTGTTATCCCTTCCGAGTGTTCATTTCAAGCATCATGGAATTAATATGCAATTAGTATGCAATTAGTAAGCTTTAATGGTAACAACTCATTATGTACAAACCGTAGAGATTGTCATTGATCAACGAAAGGCTTAAGGAGATCTCCCATTGATACACATTAAACCAAGATTTGGGGAGGGTTATATTATCCCTTCCGAATGTTCATTTCAAACATCATCTGGAGCAAACATACATTTTCGTTAACTTATGGTAGCAGTTCGACAACAGTTCTGTCCATATACAGTAAACACCTTCAGGCATGATGACTAGAACTTCCAGTGGTCTAGGGCATATTCTTACTACTCGTATTCTTCCACCCAGAAGCAAAGAAGGAGATGGTCCCTTGGTGTGCCAAGAGATATATTTCAAGCCAAATAATTCCAAAGCAACCTCCCCTTCTCAAACAACCCACCCCCCTACATTGATGGCCGACACAGAGGTTGATGCGGTCGATTTTGAGTAAGAGGAAGATTATCTGATGGATGATGATAAGACGATGGATGATGACAATGCAGACGGTGTTCCCACTACTGTGCCCAAATTGAAATCCACCATAATGGGGGTCACTTCTCGACTCGATGATGGCGGCCCTGACAAGACCAAAGGAAGGGGTTTAAGAAAAGAAACTGACACTGAACGCAATAGCCGCTTTGCAGCACGAGAGTTTGACTCTCTCGACTCGGATGACAGTCCTTGTCCTCAGAGATGTATTATTTCCTTTCATTTTTAGGGTTTTAGATTGGGTTTGGATTTGTCCTTGGTGCAGCCTATGTCCCTGAAGTCTTTGACTGTAAGGAAATGGTCTCTTGGTGCACCGAGAGATATATTTCAAGCCAAAGAATTATTCAATTGCGGGACCACTCTCATGCTCTTTGGAGATACAATTAACATATTAGGGGGTAAGGACCAAAACTTCCAGTGGTGCAAGGCATATTCCTACTACTCATCCCCTTCTGCCCAGAACAGAGTAATCCGGACCTCTAGAATTGCTCATGCAGCCTGTATCCCTGAAGTCTTTTCCTGTAAGGAGGGGGTCTCTTGGTCCCCTTCCACTCAGAATGAAGTAATTTAGACCTCTTGAATTGCTCATGTAGGTTGTGTCCCTGAAGTCTTTGACTATAAGGAGGTGGTCTCTTGGTGTGTACTCACTTTCAGTTTCGGTCTCTTCCGCTTTCCTTACAATGTTTTTTCTCTTCTTCCTCGCCGGAAGCTTGTGAGAACTATTAATTTTACCGCTAGGAGGGTTCTTATCTCCTCCTGCATTTGAAGAATTATGGGTTGCTTTCTTACTGGGGTGGGACATTGGAGCGATGTTGTGGGATGTCGTACTCTTGGTAGTGGTGGCCGGGGACTGGAAACTCTTCTCACTGTGGCCTTTTCCCTGTTATTTGTACAATTTAGTGGTGCTTTTCAATGTCTCCAGGTCGCTAGTGTTAGGAGCAACAATGTTGTTGACTTGTTTCAAGCCAAAGAATTATTCCACCGCGGAACCACTCTCCTGTTTCATTGTCACCTCAGTTATTTCACAAGATATTGAGATTGCAGCAACCAACATTGACCTTCCGAGGAGAAGACTGGAAGGAGTTACTAAGAAATCATGGTAATCAGTTTTGTATGCATGTTCAAGAGCTTGTCGATGGATCCTGCATGTTGTCGCACTAGATGGACAACACATAATTGTATGCATGTTTTTTTTTTTTGTAGCTCCTGTACCTGTATTTATGATAGATATGTTCAATACTTCGGTATAAAGAAATCAGTCTAATGTCTATGGATAAATATATATTGCCCACTATTTTTTTTTATAGATTTACTATTAAAAAAATTGCCTTGGAATCTTGGTTGGTGCTTCTTTGCTTGATTTAACACCTCTTCTCGTTTGCATGATTTGATAGTCTTGTGATTCTTAAATATTGTATTGGCTCAAGTAATTTGTTCTAATATGGAGCATTGAACAATTATATGACAATGCATTGTGTCGATCCCATGAGGCTTCTATGGAAACATAAATGAATTTCAGACAGTTTCAAACCAAACATTCAATTGTATTCGTAATGCAGATAGAACATAGCAACACTAATTCACGATGCGGGAGTTGGGGCCTTGCCCAAGAAGTTTCATTTTCATCTCAACCTTGCTGAGCAAACGATCTCTTATTTCTGTTTCGCTTCCTTGATTCCTTTACTCCAAAAGGAAACATTTTATTAGTTGTCCATCCCCTGGCCTCTATTTGAGCACTTTTACTTTATTAATGAAATTACCAAATTTCTTCTTCGCAAATATTTTGAAAAAAAAATAGAAAAAAATGATATATGGTAGCTGAAGTCAAATGCGGCTATGAAATCAACCACAATTTTAAAATTCAAGTTCATCATTGTTATACTTACAATCAATTTGACAATACAATAAGTTTATTTCTAGATATGCAATTATTAAGATTTAATGCTAACAACTCATCATGCAGGAAGTTTAATACTTAAAATAATATTTCAAGGCATTGAATAATGTATCAAGAACACAATTACTTCCACAAGTTGCAATAAAAACAAATCTTCAACAAAGCATTTGCTTACACCCTTTTTAATGGTACAAGCACAATAGAAAACGAGTAAGTGGATAAAATATTGGACTAGAAAATGATGGTTTGAGACCAATTTCCACTTACGAAAATTGCCCTTCTTTTCCCTCTTCTATACTTAACCGAATTCCCCTTTCTTTTTCGCCTCTACTTTCTCTTTTTGGTTACTTAGTCGTTTTTTGTATCTCCCAAAATGTTATAGATGTGTAAAAAAAGAGAGAGGTTTTTGTGAAGGGGCATGATCCCCAAAAACCTCTTTTGGTTTCCAAAAATTTATCTCCAACTGTTCTGCAACCTTTCCCAAAATTAGTAACTAAAACAAGAAATAATATATTGTGAAATATATGAAAAATAGGCCTCAAAGATATATCCAAATCTATTAAACTATGATAATTGTGTAAAACCGAGAGAGGTTTTTGTGAAGGCGCCTGCTCCCAACAAAAACCTCTTTTTTTTTCCCCAAAAATTCATCTCCAGATGTTCTGAAACCTCTCTTGAGGATAAATACTAAAATAGGTAAAAAAACAGAGTATGCTTGTATTGATTTCTTGTCTTCTTATTTTTTGAGGTTGTATAAGCCAACTGTTGAGACACCATATGAGGTTCATAGAATGGGTGATTTCAACTGTGAGGCACCTTTTGTGGTACCATAGGTCCACTGTATTCTATTTCAAAGAGAGCAGGTGATATAGAGAAAATAAAGGTAGATTGTTGGATGACAAAACTGAGTAATTGAGCCTTTAAAATTGCAACATTTGCAACACTGCCATAAAATAAGTTGTTCCTAGTACCAATGACTGAAGAAATGCATGTATATGTAGTGTTTCCATCAGAAAACATAGCTACATTTCCCAAAACATTTCTCCATGTTGTGTTAGCAGCTCCTTTACTCTGTCTTTTTCCTTCCTTGCTTTCACTTTAAACTCTGGATATTCCTCTACATGTGCAGGTAGATTCAGGTCTCTAGTAGCTTGGGGTTTTCTTAATTTGATCATATATCTTGAAGATAATCTAGAGCTATGATCTTCATCTTCAGTTCCATCAGAATCTCTCGTCTCTGGAAGGTCTGAAATTTGGTCTGGTTCTGCAACAGGATCATCTTTGTCATCATAAACTACATATGTACCTCTAAACACAGATTCAGATTTTGACGTTAATTTAGTGGTTGCTCTTGTCACAGGGCTCTTGGAGTATTGAGAAAACGGTTTTCCCTTTTCTTGTCTCTTCCTCAAGTTTTCAGACTCTTTCTCAATTCTGTGCAAAGAAGATGTCTTTGCCTGTTTTTTGATGCTTGTCTTGGAATCTTCTGAATTATCCTCTATAATTATAAGATTCTCCTTTTTAATGGATGGATGAAACATGACCTTTGAATTTAATCTAAATTTATTGGCAGCTCTGGTGGAGTTTCTCCTAGGGAACTTAGGCACAGGTGTTGGATTTTTGCTCTTTTTTTTTTTTACTTTTGCATTCATCTTACTTATAAATTTCTGTTTCTGCTTGACTGGATTCTGAACTGGGCTCATAGTATAATCCTCATCTTCATCAATTTCCATCTTTATATCTGGATTAGGAAATATGTCAATGTCTTCATCTAGTTTAGATTTCTTACCTCGACTAGTGGTAGCTTCCTCATGATCTTTACCTACAGGCAAATCTCCAATGATTTGCTGAGTTTGCAATTTCCTCTTGCTAGCCCGAGTTACCCTAGCTGCAGGTGATTCTTCTTTAATTAAGAACTCAATGGAGTTAACCAGACTGTTTTTGTTGGGCTTATTTCTTCCCTTTGACATTTTTGGATTTAGTTGACTGTAAATCGTTTCTTAAAGTCTGGATTAGCCAATCCCAGGATCTCTGGACTTCATTTAAAGAGAATATTACCAATGTCTTAATTAATCCCTGATGAAAGAAACTACTCTTAGCTGTAGTAGGATGAAATTGCACCCTCTTTGACATTTTAGATAAACTCTTAAGCAAAAAGTAGGGTAAATTAAGGGGATAATCACCATTAATATGAAATAAAAGTCTGATATGGTAGAGATAAACCAATGAAAACCTGCCCTCACATGTAATATACCTGTGCATGATTAACAAGATGATATGCCATTCCTTCTTTACCCAGCTATGTGGTATTCCCTTTTTCTAGTTAGGGTTTTGTTTCTCTGGGATTAAAAATTGATTCACAAATTCCATAACCACATTCTCCTTCTTCCACCACCTTTCCCCATACACTGACAATCTACAGGCTTTAGCAACCAAATGTTCAGTCACATGCATCAGTAATTTTCCAACTACAGCTTCAAAGCCATAAAAATTCTTGCGAAGACCATTGAAATTTGTTCATCGTGCCACTGGAAGATTGTGAAAAAGTCAAACCAACCCGCATCTTTGAACCTCTGCGCCATTTGAGGGTATGCTTTGAGTAATTCCGTGCCCTCAGGCTCTAGTGTGATAATCTGGCCACTCTTCTTTAGTGCCATGCTGCTGATATGTTCTTGTAAACAAATCTAAGAGGATTGATGATTTGAATTCTCAATTCCCATGAGCTATTAAGGACTAAAAATCACTTCTTTCTTCGATTTGATCCCTGCACAAAATAGCAGACCCACTAAAATAGAAGGTGATGAGTCTGTTTATGATATCTAAATATATTGATTTGATGTAGGTGTGGCAGGTACAACTCAATCCCTCATATGTAGTTGTTTTTATTTCAATATCAACCCAAGAATAGATCGTGAAGAGGCATGCAGATCCTCCAATCACGATTTGAGAAATTATGATGCGATCAGGGCATGATGGAGCATGTAAAACTATGATTATTCCTGTAGTGCCTTTTTTGTCTTGGAAAAAATTTTAAAATTCAAATAATGAATGGACAAGTGATGTGACAAGATTTATCATATCAAATTCTAAACCTTTAAAACTCCAAAATCATTTAAAAGTGCAATAATAATTGGAAAAAATGACCCTTTAAACCAAGAGATAAAAACCAAGTTTTGAGAAAAAAGCATAAGAAAGGAGGAACAAAGACTAGGGATACTCACTTGTTAAAAAAAAAGTTAGAGACTAGCACCTAGCCACTTTTTCGATTGCGGATTCCCAGGCGGGCGGGCTCTAGATTGCACTTCCATTGTTCCGTGACCTAAAAACAACACCCAGACTTCCGCGATATACAAATTGATTGCCAGACTCCCACATCACCCCCTCTTTTTTGTTACACATTTTGCACTCAAAAGTTCCGATACATACAATTTGACCGTCAGAGCATCACGTCTCATGGGGAACCCTTGTCACCCTATTTTGAAGCCCGTCCATCCGATTTCCATGCTTAGAAATTTCTTGGAATCTCTTTCGTGGATCGTTGGGTTTGCGGGTTCACATAATATCCAATTCCTAATCGTTGTTTCGTATGTCCGCCACCTTCACACTTCTTTCCAAGTATGCAATAACTGAGGTTTAATGCTAACAACTCACCTTGTAGAAATTGTAAATATTTTCATTAATGAGTAAAAGCCTCGAGGAGACAGTCACACTGACTATCCCTACACAACTTCTCCAGAAACATGCAGAAAAGATCTTGCCAGGTAATGGGATATCTATTACAAATTTCAATATATTAGCGAAAAGGAGTCTGACCGACCGTTTCCCTATTCCATACTTAGCCACTTTTTCGATTGCGAGTTCCCGGATAGGCAAGCTCAAGATTGCACTTCCATTGTTCTATGACCTGCAAACAACACCCAAAATTTCGCGATATACAAATTGACCGCTGGACTGCCCCATCATGCCCTCCTCCGTTTTACTTGTTTTGCACTCAAAATTTCCAAGACATACAATTTTACTGATCCAAGTGGATATTGGTGGCCACCCACCTTTTCCAACTGGCTCAAAACAATTTTCTGACAATTTTGGAAATTTACTTATTTTTAGCAGTTTTTAACTTCCGGGGCCATTTTGAGGGCCTAAATGAAATTTTTTTTGGGATCAATCTCCGACTTTCATTGAGACCCCTAAATGAATCTCCTCGACGATACCTTTCCAAGGAGCTATCGTGCGCCCCAAACAAAGATCGTATGCCAAAGTTACGCCCCTGAGAAGTTGATACACCAAACTACCCAAAACGGGGTCCACAAAACTGTTGGCTTTTCATCTTCCGAGGTTAAGGTTTTGGGTTTTCCTTATGTTAAAAATTCCCTTAGAGCCTCATTGGAGTGATCATCTTCTTGCGAATGCGAGTAGCCATCACATCTCTTCTCAGAGATAAGCTGCCACCATTTTAGGGAGTCTTTCACTCTGTATTTTTACAGTGTCTGTACATTTATTTCATTAATAGAAATCATGTATTAATGTATATCTGTGTTTATGGTTGCATATATGATACATTTATGTTATATTATTGAATATCTGTGATATATCTATGCATTTCTTTATTATATCTCCACTCTCATTTCGTGCCGAAAATAATCTGGATCAGTGGTATCAGAGCATGCTGCTCTTGATCATTTTTCAGTGCATGTCCCCGACGAGGTCCGAGTATAGCAAGTTGGGTCTGGAGATTGTCTCTCTTGAGGACAACCACTCTCACACACCCAAGAAACCCTCAATGGTGGAAGAAAATAAAAACAACAGAGCAGACGATTCTATTAATCTGTTGCTTGAGCAAGCTCTCACGCGACAGAGGGACAAAATGATGGAGAATTTTTCCCACATCCTTCAAAGCATGTGATAGCATCAGGTGCATCTTCATCAAGCGACCACTTTGGAGGCACCTCGCCTTTTAAGGTACAGGTCAATTTTGATATTCCTATATTTGAAGGTCAGATAGATGTGGATGCCCTAGATAAATGGTTAAATATGTTAGAAGGTTATTTCTCTGTTCACAATTTTTCTGACGGAGAAAATATCACCTTCACACTCCTCAAGGCTCTCCCCCATGTCAAACATTGGTGGGAAACTTACTGGGAGAAAATTTCCACATAGAAGTCTGGAATATATGGGGTCGAGCCCACTTGGGATTTTTTTGTGGATGTGGTAAATGAACAATATTACCCTGTTGGAAACTATGAGGACCAATACATGAGATGGACCACACTATGACAAGAGAGGGGCCAAGCAGTTCCGAAGTTCATCAATACCTTCCATACCTTGCACATCAAGCTAGGTATCAAATAATCCGAACAACATTTGGTTTTGAAATACCGTGGGGCTCTACACATATACATCCAAATTGAAATGGATTTTCTGGACATTTCATCACTCAGTGCTTCTTATCGATATGTTGTTAAAATCGAGAAAAAATTTAAGCACCAGAACAAATGGGAGTTCGGGTCTGCAAATCCGCAACAACAAAATCATGATAAAGACGACCCTAACAAACAATCTCCCAAAAACCAGTCCAAGCCATAGGAAAAGAAGGGTCACGGGAAGACAAAGAAGGATAACGAAAAATGGTGCGATTTCCACAAAATCCCCTGGCACAACACTGAGGAATGTCGCTCAAAACAGTGATTGGTGGCCGAGATCAAAGAAAAGGAGCCGAACCCTGATTCAGAATTCAATTTTGAAAATACTAGTAAAAGATAGATCATCGATGCAGACCCCATTGCTATTGTCGCAACCGTAACAATTCAACCAGAAGAACCAACAGATCCTGAAGAGGGGGAGTGCATTTTTCATTCAAATATGTGGGTGAAGGGGACCCCGCTACATTTTATTGTTGATAGCGGAATCCAGAAGAACCTCATCTCATCGGAGGTCGTCAAATAGTTGGGATTGTCGACAACACCACACCCACAACCATATAACATCGGGGGGCTTTTCCAGGGACGAGATCTTCATGTTAGCCAACAATGTCGATTGTCATACAACATCCAACCCTTCAAGGATGAGGTATTATGTGATGTTTCCCCAATGGATGTTTGTGATGTTCTCTTGGGCCAACCATATATGTGGAAGCATCATGCTGTTTATGAGTCTCGACCCCGCAGTTTCATTATTTCTCTGGGGGGTCATCTCTACAGAATACCAGAGGTAGTCTCGACTACTGTTCCACCTAAACAATGCTGCAAGGTAGTATCTCATACTACAAAATTTAGCTTCTTCACAATCTGTTCAAAAGGTGAACAGAAGGATACTGCAACCACTACAGCCTCGACCCAAGCACCTTGTATCCAACAGAAGCAGGTCGACAAGATTGCAGCAAAGTGTAAAGATTCCTTCTACACACAGGAATCTCATGTAACCAAACCGGTTAAAAAGGTCCAACCCTTCCAGCCATAGGTTCGTGACAACCTTCAACAAGCTAAGCAATGCAACTTCTCCAACAAGGTAAGCAGATCATCAAGATGCAGATTCAACAAACGATTTTCCCTCTCCCCCAAACACTCAATGCAATGGATACCATTGCTTCCTAAGTAGGGAGGATTGATGTAGGTGGATATCGGTGGCCACCCACCTTTTCCAACTGGCTCAAAACAATTTTCTGACAATTTTGGCAATTTACTATTTTTAGCAATTTTTAACTTTCGGGGCCATTTTGAGGGCCTAATTGAAGGTTTTTTGGGATCGATCTCCTCAATTATAGCCAAAGGCTTTCATTGAGCCCCCTAAATGAATCTCCTCGACAATACCTTTCCAACGAGCTATTGTGCACCCAAAACGAAGATCATATGCCAAAGTTACGCCCCCGGGAAGTTGATACACCAAACTACCCAAAACGGGGTCCACAAAACTGCTGGCTTTTCATCTTCCGGGGTTATGGTTTTGGATTTTCCTTATGTTAAAAAGGCCCTTAGAGCCTCATTGGAATGACCATATTCTTGCGAATGTGAGTAGCCATCACATCTCTTCTCAAAGATAAGTTGCCACCATTCTAGCGAGTCTTTCACTCTTTATTTTTACAGTCTCTATACATTTCTTTCATTAATAGAAATCATGTATTATTATATATTTATGTTTATGGTTGCATCTCTGATACATTTCTATTATATTATTGAATATCTGAGATATCTCTATGCATTTCTTTATTATATCTCCGCTCTCATTTTGTGCCGAAAATAATCTGGATCATTGACCCTCGGGCCCTCACCTCTCTTGAGTATCCCTTGTAACCCTATTTCGAACCCCGTCCAATTGCTTTTCATACTTTTCCATTCCTTACTTTCTCTTCCCGGCCCCGCCACCTTCACACTTGTTTATAATAAAAAATTGTTTACAAACACACACACACACACACACATATAAAGTCTTATTTCTAAATATGCAATTAGTAAGCTTTAATGCTAACAACTCATCATGTAGGAACCATAAAGATTGTCATTAATGAGCGGAAGGATCGAGGAGATCTCCCATTAATATGCATTAAACCAAGATTTGCGGAGGGTTATATTATCCCTTCCAAGTGTTCATTTCAAACATCATGGAATGTCTTTTGCGTGTCGTCGGGTTAGCGGGTTCATGAAACCTCCAATCATTAAATGCTCTTCACTGTATCCGCCACCTTCGCACTTCTAAGTATGCAATTACTAAGCTTTAATGGTAATAGGTCATCATGCAACACCTGTAGAGATTGTGATTAATGAGCGAAAGGCTCGAGGAGATCTCCCATTCACACACATTGGACCAACATTTGAGGAGGGTTATATTATCCCCTCCAACTGTTCATTTCAAGCATCGTCTGGAGAAAACATACGTTCTCATAAACTTATGGCACCAACTCAACAACAATTCTGTGGATATACAATGAACATCTTCGGGTGTGAGGACCAGAACTTCAAGTGGTCCAGGGCATACTCTTACTACTCATCCCCTTCCACCCAGAATGAAGTAATTTGGATCTCTGGAATTGCTCGTGCAGGCTGTGTCCCTGAAGTTTTTCACTGTAAGGAGGTGGTCTCTTGGTGCGCCGAGAAATATATTTCAGGCCAAAGAATTATTCCATTGTGGGACCACTCTCATGTTTCTTTGTCACCTCAGGTCTTCCACAAGATGTTAAGATTGTCGGAGCCAACATTGACCTTCAGAGAAAAAGACTCCAAGCAGTTCCTAAAAAATCACGATAACGGGTTGGACCTCTTTCCCGAGTTCCTGGAAGACCCGATGACAGTTCCTAAAGATATCAGAAGCTTGCAGGTTAGTTCATTTAGAAATCCATTCTGGGAAATTGCCTGGTTGATTACAAGAATAACGGGACTGGAATCCACAACAAGTATTTCCCACATGGTTCTTTATATTTTGTATTTCACAGTCAAGGAACAAGCCATTGTTGATTGGGGGAAGATAATTTCCATTGAAATCTGTTCCCAAATGTCACGATTTAAAAAGGAGAAGACATTTATATGTTATCCTACTTGGTTTTCGCGATAACACATTGTTGTCTGTTTCCAAAACTATTTGTGTCCAAGAAGGTAAACTGTGAATTCGACCCAATAACCTTCTGGTACCAGGCTTTGTGGAGGCAAAAGGCCTCCTATTGTTTTTATGAGGTTTTTAATGACTTTGTCTCTGTTTTCAAAGATTTATTATTAGGAAAGGATGCTCCCTGCATGTCTGACCAGTAAACCGAGTTTTTGGACAAGAAGGAGGCACTTGAACAAATGGAGAATTACAGTGTGATAGTGATTTTTGGCTCCTAGGAAAATCTTGTTTTCCTTCCATGTCACATTACAGACATAATGTTTGTTACAGAAATAACAAGGAAATACAACTACTGGTTACATTTATTCCATGAGAAGAGAAAAAAACAGTTCATTCCTCTGCCTTGGAAAGTCGGGGACTTCGTGTTGAGGAACGTCAACAAAATTGACGAATTTGCAGGCCATTTCAACAGCTTGAACCTAAGATATGTTGAAAGGATAAGAGGGTTCGACCCTAATGGGATTTTTTTAGAACATTTACTAGCAATTGTCTTCAACAATTCTTTTATCCAGATACACATGAACAAAGACAGAGATAATGACGACAACACTCATGCTTTTGATGCCGACGACCTAGAGACATTACAAAGCACCACTGAATTGTACAAACAACATGTAAAAGGCCCCGGTGAGAAGAGTGTTCAATCCCCGACTACCACTCCTAAGAGAACGATAGCTTGGAGCATCGCTCCAATGACCCACCCCAGTAAGAAAGCGACCCAGAGTCCTTCAAACAGAGGAGGATATAGGAACCCTGCTTGCGCTAAAATTGATAGTTCTCACAAGCTTCCCATGAAGAAGAAGAGAAAAAACTTTGTAGGGAAAGCGGAAGAGCCCGAAATTGAAAGTGAAGACATGGAAATTGAGACTGATCTAGATAGCATATTCCGCAATGTTGATCAGCCCAGGGACGCGATCTAGCATAGTCCCTAATGGAAATAGCTGAGAACATAATTTTTGACGAAGATGAATCCTTCGTATTCCAGAGCATTGTTTTTGACAACGAGTCTAAAAATTTAATTATTGAAAAGAGAGATGTAAGAAATAAGAAAGGGAAATATCGTTCAAAGATTAACCTTAGGAACATGCGACCGTCCCAAATCTCCCGACTTCACCAAGCAACCGAAGATGCTCTTGATGATTCCATTGGAGGCATTGAGGCCAAGAATGCCAGACTGAAGGACCGAGTCAAGGAAACATCACAAAGTATGGCTTTCGTTGGAACGAGGGCACATGCTTTGCATGAACATTTGCAGGAAGATTTAAAAAATGAAGAACATTTCTATATAGACACTGTCATCCCTTTTGGCATCCATGTCAGTAACATGATAGATACGAGAATAAGACAAGAAGATCTCCCGTCCCCAAACCAGATCACTCAATTAAATGCATGTTGGAAAGAGAAAGTGAAGAACCTGCATCTCATTGTCCAATCATGTGAACAATCCATATCAAAGAAAGAAGAATTATTCAGAAATCTGACCGAAATAGACTTAGCCGGAAGTACCAACGAGGTCTAAGACCCCAACTTAATCATCAACTCCTTTCCCTTAACCAAACAAGCCTTCGATGAACAAGTTGATATTTTTAAGGGGTTGTCTTTAGAAAAGTCTTAGAACATCCTTGAATATGGTGAAGATGACGTGGACAACTGGCTAGTCGACTATTCAGTACAAAATGAATATATTGATTAGGCTCTGCATAATGTTTGTATTGATCTAAAATAATTAGAAAAGGAGTTTTTCAACACAAAAATCCGGGATGAGATCAACGTGGCCCCCATGAGAGGCTACATTGAAGAATGGCTCCAAAGGGAAATCGACAAGCTCACTGACAAAGGGAAACAGACAATTTGCACGATTCCAGTAGCCGTCGACAACAACAATAAAAAGGCATCAATAAGCAAATAGAAAAGGGGGAGATATATACCATCAATGTAAGTCTATACTGATCACATCCTACTTTGTTTATCAATCAAGTTATTCCACCTCTTTAAATAGAAATGTCTAACCAAAGACTGATACCTTCCAATTTCTTCTTTTCAGGTCTTGCTCTCTACCCTCACCCACTTCTTTATTTTATGGTCTGCGGGAGCCCCAATCCCAGTCTATATGACAAATGCATTTAAATTTCCAGGAATATGTAACAAACAATATTATTTTTTTGATATATTTCAAAGAAAACTATTTTTATCTTCTTTTATATTTATGTGCTCAGAAATTTTTATCTTCAACTATGTTGAATGTCAAGAGTTTGTGTTTGTTTAATTTGAATGTTTAATGCGTGTGATTCCTGGTCCTATTTTCCAGGAACCTTTATTTCAAAAAAAAAACATTTTCTATCGTTTTGTATTGCTTCAAGTCATTACGACGGATATTCTCTAAGTCCCACATTTGAACTATACACGCCACAGGTAAAACTTATAGAGGAGTACCACATCTATAAGAACGCAGTAGGATTCAAAATATATATATTTGTTTCTTTGCCATCACATATAACTTTATTTATCCTAACACATATAGAGACACACAAGCCAGATGATATATTTAAAGA
Organism: Picea engelmannii; assembly: GCA_009831015.1. Classification (NCBI taxonomy): domain Eukaryota; kingdom Viridiplantae; phylum Streptophyta; class Pinopsida; order Pinales; family Pinaceae; genus Picea; species Picea engelmannii. The sequence goes on along the minus strand of ML790593.1, from coordinate 152,605 downwards.
AGTGACTATGAAAATTGTAGTTAACTCTAACCAGTTGGAAGTATAATGAAATCGTTATGAATTAATTTAATTAATACATTGAAGAGATAAAATATGCTAGGTAGGAATGGAAATTTCGAACATGGCAAGTCAGACTACTGGTAAAAATAAAAGAAAGATGGATTATGCACAATGAAAATACTTTCAAAAACTAAATGGTTTCGATGCCAGAATTGCTCTAGGAGCCGCATGTTATTTCCTGCATGGATACCACCTGTGCTTCATGCTGCTTGCAACTTCTTCGCTGCAGTTTCTATTTCCCTCCACTACTTATTCCCCCATCCCTGTGCATTTATTCCCATTCCAACACGACAGGGACTGCCATGCCATGCAACACTTGTTTGTAATAGTATTCACTACTTGATAGATAAGCTCACTTGGGTTTCTGTTTTATTATTAAATGTCACTCGAAGTGGTCTTCAAATTTTCATTATTACATGTCATGTGAAACAACTGAACCTCTTTCTCCTTTCTTGGAAATCTCTATTGCTCGTGTACCATGGATTTATTCTTTCTTCATTCTGTTTTTTCTAGCTTGGTAAGATTAGATTATAAATATTTTTCTTAAGTGCTTTTGACTTATTTTTTTATTATAGAAAATTTTATGACATTAAAATTTACATATACAACAATACAAATATTCTTTCTTCATTCTGTTTTTTCTAGCTTGGTAAGATTAGATTATAAATATTTTTCTTAAGTGCTTTTGACTTTTTTTTTTTATTATAAAAAATTGTATAGTAAAATGTAATTTATGAAAGTAAAATTTACATATACAACAACACAAACAATTTTGACATGCATGAAAAGCAAATAAATGAGCTCCTCAAATTTTCACTTTACACGCGGGGTAAATTTGAAATTACAGGCTTGATTGTAGTCCATGTCACTTCGTGCGTTGCATATTTTAGATGAGCCATCGATTTTATTTTGAAAGGGAAAATGTTCCTGGAACGTAGAACGTCAAATTCCAGCCCTGGTGTTTTTTAATCGTTGCACTAAGTCTACGCTTTTACTCTACACTTGTGCCGTCCTCATAATGGGAAAGTGCAAAGAAGTTTTCCAAAAGCTCGAAGAATGACAGGTCGAAGGAACGAAAAGATGAACCTGGAGATGAAGGGTCATTGTGGTTGTCCACTAAAAACCCCGTGGATTTGATGGATCATTTTATTTATGTAATCAATAGATGCGACAACCGATCATATCTGCAAATAGGCAGGAAGTTTCATGAATATGTCATCTCAGGCTGGATAACGTTCAGCTCGGTAAGCGAGCATAAGAGCATAAAATAGGTTTATTATGTAGAATGGATAAGATGGGTTCATTAAGTAAAATAGATAAGATGGATTTATGTTTTTGTTTTATTATAGTTTTTTATAATTATTAATTAATGATTATTTAATAAATGTTAAATATATAAGATGGATTTATGTTTTTGTTTTAATATAGGTTTTTATAATTATTAATGAATGATTATTTAATAAATGTGTGTTTTTTAGTTTGAAGTTTTTTCTTTTATAGATGTTTGTTTTTATAAATTTTTGTTCTTATAGACGTTTGTTTTTATAAATGTTTGTTGTGAATGATAAATAAAATGAATTTTGGTTAATTTATTTTATTATATTTTATTATGATTATTTGTTTTCTAATTATTTAAATTAATTATATTTTTATTTTTATTATTAGCCATCTTAATTTGAAGTTTTAAAAGTTTAAGAAATATCTTATATTTTAATTTTTATTGTTATTGATTTCCATTTCAATTGTTTAATTTTTTTTTTAATTATTATTAAATTTAAATTTTTAATAAATTTATATAATTTTCATGGTAATTGATTTCCATTTCAAGTTTAAAAAAATGTTTTAATACACTTTATTTATTAGTCCTTACCGAAGTCGTAGAGGGACTATAGCGATCGATAAATTGTTGACTTCATATTAACTTTCCTTTTGACTATAATTTTTTGCACAATCTCTATTGTTAGAACTAGAGAATAGAAAACATTAATTTTTATATAATAAAAAATAATTATTTGTCATCATCTCATTGGAGAATAGATTCAAAGTCTTATTGCCAGTTTCGCTATTCCCAATTTTTTAAATGTTTAGATATCCAAAGTTTTGAGCATCGACGCTCTTTTTGGATTTTTTTATTTTTATTGAAATGTTTACATACCGAAAGTTTTGAGCATTGACACTCTTTTTGAGGTACTTGAATAGGCGTGACAACTTAATTGTTTACATAGCGCAAGGCCCTTAAACAGGTTGACAACCTTAAATGTTTACTTAAATAGGCCTGTCAGAGTACATTTTTCCTCCAATTTTGGCATACAATCTTGCAGTGAATTTGGGCAATATTGTTGTCCACCGCCACTCACATAGTCATCATATGTTTCATATTTCTTCTATGTTTGAAATGCAATTTAGTCATCATTGAAGATACATATATTCTTTACTAGTTCACTGGTTGTTGCTTGTTCACTGGTTCGTTGGTTGTTGCTTGTTGTTGTTTGGTTCAACTTTGCAAGGTTTAAGTCATGCACCTGCAGTTGGACCTATTGATGCTTGCTCACTGGTTTGTTGCTTGTTGATTGCTTTTGTTTGGTTCAACTTTGCAAGGTTGGAGTTCTGTACCCGCAGTTGTAGCTTTTTTTGCACTTTGCAGGGTTCAAATCCTGCACCGGCAATTGGACCTGCAATTCTGTCATTCATCGATGATGAGTAAGTTTCAATCCCTTAGTTTCATTCATATTCGTTGTTTACTGTTTATTGTTTACAGTTTGCAAGTAAGAATGTTTAAGTATTTATTCATCATTCTTATCCTCCATACTTTCCATAGAGGTTGGCATATCTTTTCCTCTTGCTCTTAAATTTTCCTCCAATTTTTCCCCCAAACTTTGCACCATGTGCATGCCAATGTCATCTACACAACTCCAACTGTCATTTTTTTTAGCATTACAAATCTCGGTCCTTTGTCGTATGTGACGAAGTGGAAATCTAATGCCTCAATTGAATAAGGAAATTCTTTAGCCTTCCCACCTTGCCCTCAATGATATTCCCACCTTGCCGGGGAATAAGTACCGACCTATCCCATATAGGAATTGAACCCGTTTCTTTCACATGAAAAGACAACGTCAAGCTTGTTGCCTTTGCAAAATGTTCTTGTAGAAGAAAACTGCAAGTAGGTTAGAAGGGATAAGTGTGATACAACGATAACCAAGATACAACAAAATTGCACACCATTGTTAGGCATTATCCATCTTTATCGGCGACATATTTCAGTAAGTTATAAAGAAAAAAGTTCCAGGACCTGAAATGCAAATCCTAGGTAATTCCAGGACCTGTTGTTGCACTTTGCAGGGTTAAAATCTTGCACTCGCAATTGGACCCGGGATTAGCCAACTTGCAGAGAGCAACAACATTTACCCAATCAAAACCAATGGTGTTGTTGTCACACTCGCAAGAAAAGTTGGCTCGCAACACATTCTCCATATAAAAGATGGAGACTAAGACAACGACAAGGCAATGGTACCATTCTCCATACTCAGTTTTTTCCTTTACTTTCACATTCTCATATATCTCAATTATCTTACACAACTATTACATTGTTCCATGTTGCAGCTACAATTGTTCGAACAATAATTGCATAAAGGGAAATTTCCAATTATGCTCTTCAAAAATAGAACAAAGAAAATAGATGTTAAAGAAAGGATGTTTCGCACAACCCAAGCAACATTTGTAACATAATTGTGAACAAACATAGTATAGGATCTCAAGAAACTAACTAGCTCGACAACTGGTGTACATATACATATACTATTCCATCCACACTTTGCACATAAAAATTTCCTTAAACAATTTTGCGCAACTTTTTTGTTGTACACATATATATTATAGTGTTCAATATATTAACTACTATGCTCACGTGCGCAGGTTGAGGGTGTTTTGGTTGCAACAAATGCATAATCGACCCCCTTCGAGCATGTATGTGCCAAATGCAACTCTCCTGCTTCTGCCTATGCTTTCATAAATGATGGCACAATTGATTGTCTACGATGCAGTAAAAACTGCCCTTACATATATAGACATTGCCTCAACGCTGCCATCCAAACCCTCAACAACACAATTGTACATTGTACAATTAGACAACCTGCATTACAAGATGTGCTTCCTAGGTTGGCACAATTTCCATATGAAGTATACCTACATATAAAGGCAAACATTGTCTACATGTTACGCGACTTTCGCGTCCATAGCAAATTTACATTAAATGAGGACAACGTCATACTGCATATCAGCTGAACCAAAAAAAAGAAAATTCATATCATGCATTGACAAGAAACGAAACAATCTGATATGTATCTGTCCATGCTACCCAATCAAGATATGAATAGACTTTTTCAGTGCCATGACAAAGTGAACTGGAATCACATAAGATTGTTGAGTCCAGGAATGAGAAGCATGATTAAAGACCTCATACAAAGTACCCAACTATGAATAAATCATGTCCATCCTTTGAGCCGTCAAAATGGCTTGCTCCTCTGAATGAAACCATCGAGCATTTTCAATAATACTACAAATTTGGCATTGTTCAAACTCCATTAAGTTAAATGCTGACACTCTTTTCCAGAACTAGTAATGTTAGAACATTGTCAGGTCAACATGATCTTGGTTCATAGTACTATCAGAAGCAAATGTTCATAGTGATATTGGTTCATAGTAATATAGTAATCGACAAATTTCTTGGTGCACATTTGGGGATTTGGTTATAAATGGGATACAATGCCCAATCTCCGCTGATTTTTCCCTGTCTTGTGTTTGACAGACTTTTGTTCATGTGCTTTCGTATTGTAGTTCAAGGTTCCCATGGGCCTGATTTTTGAATTATGGCTGGATGATAGATTCAAGATCTTAGTAGTTTTTCTACGATCTTAAAGAATATACAAGACCTACCTTGCCTTTTAATGTAAGCTCTGTGAAGCAAATGTAATATGTAGTTCATTTTAGCACTTTTACTTGATTCATGAAATTACCAAAATTCTTCTTCAAAAATATTTTGAAATAAAAAGGATATATGCTAGATGAAGTCGAATGGGACTATGATATCAACCACACAAAATAAAAATTTAAATTCTTCGTTGTTATACTTACCATCAAGTTGACAGTACAATAATTTTACTTGAACAACCCTCCATTGATTTTTCTATAGCTCTTCGATGCTTCTCTTATGCAAACCCATCCTGGAAAGTATAACTATGACTCACTTTCTGTATTCCTTGATTGAAGAGCCTATGCAGTTGTCTAATGCACTACATAGTTACCGTTAAGACCATAAATGGGGATTTGTTAAGACCAATTCCTGCTTCTGAAAATCCCCCCCCCCCCTTTTCTTTTTCCCCTCTACTTTCCCTTTCTGGTTACTTAGTCATTTTTCGAAAAATATCTAAGTGTGCGGGTTGGCGGATTCATGCGTTCACATTTCCACTCATGATTTTATATCACGAGTCTGACCAACCACTTCCCCATTCCATACTCAACCACTTTTTCGATCGCGGGTTCCCGACCAGGCGGGCTCAAGATTGTGCTTCCATTGTTCCGCCCCCTACAAACAACACCTGAAGTTCCCCGATATACAAATTGACAACCAAATTCCCCTTTCTTCTCCCCCTCTACTTTCCCTTTCTAGTTACTTAGTCGTTTTTTAGAAAATGTCTCATGCATTTATATCACGAGTCCGACCGACCACTTCCCCATTCCATACTTAGCCACTTTTCGATCGTTGGTTCTCGGGCAGGCACGCTCAACATTGGGCTTTCATTGTTCCGCAACCTACAAACAACACCCAGAGTTCTACGATATACAAATTGACCGCTGAACTCCGCCATCATACCTTGTTCCTTGTTACACATTTTGTAGTCAAAATTTCAGAGACATATAATTTGACCATTGGGTCCTCACGTCTCCTGAATATAACTTGTGACCCTATTTTGAAGCCTGACCTACTGCTTTCCATACTTGGCCATTTCTTGGAATCTCTTTCGCGGGTTGTCGGGTTGGCGGGTCACAAAATCTCCAATCCTTAATCGCTCTTCGCTGTCCCCGCCACCTTCACACTTCTTTCTAAGTATGCAATTATTAAGCTTTAATGATAACAAATCATCATGCAGGAACTGTAAAGATTTTCATTAATGAGCGAAAGGATCGATGAGATCTCCCATTAATACACATTAAACCAAGATTTGTGGAGGGTTATATTATCCCTTCCAAGTGTTCATTTCAAACATCACGGAATCTCTTTCGTGCGTTGTCGGGATGGCGGCTTCACGAAATCTCCAATCCTTAATCACTCTTCCCCGTCCTTGCTACCTTCATACTTCCTTCTAAGTATGCAATTAGTAAGCTTTAATGGCAACAACTCATGATGCAGGAACCGTAGAGATTGTCATTAATTAGTGAAAGGCTCAAGGAGAACTCCCATTGATACAAATTAAACCAAGATTTGAGGAGGGTTATATTATCCCTTCTGAGTGTTTATTTCAAACATAATCTGGAGTGAACTGTAATGTCCCCCACCTCTTAGAGAGGTGATGAGGAGACTCAGTGACCTGGGCACCCCCACTAGGTCATAGTCTCACACTAAAGGGGGGAAAGTCAAGAAGTTAAAAGTTATATTTTTAAGTTGACTTAAGAAAGGAAAAGGATAAAGGAGTAAAAGATAACTCAACATAAGGATAGAAGATTAACCCTGGGAGTTAACCTAACTCAACAGAGAATTAGAAGGAAAAGTATAAGTAACAGGTTGGGGTGCACCTATTACTCATTCTGGTTTTGGATTAGCATTTGCTATTGCTCTTGAGCATTCAGTTTGGGGGTTTTGCTATACAAACCCTTGTGAGCAACTCAGTGGTGAAATATCCACTCACCTTGTTCTGCAGCTTGGTCTCGGGGATGAAAGACTCCTCCACACCATTCTAGTCTCAACCCATCTCCATCTAGCACTTCAGAAGGTAGCAAGTCGTACTGTTCTTGTGTTTCCAGCCTTTTCTGGAGGGTTGTCATCATTCTACATTTGTCTGTATATTGGGACGTCTTGTAGCCATAGGGGATGTCCGGTAATTCAGTAAAACTCAGATCTAGGGAGATCTGCTTGAGATCTGAGTCCGAAACTTCTCCCACGGGATTCTCATAGCCCGATCTATATTCTTGGAGAGTTTCAGAGCATTTGGAGGCCTCCTTCATTAGGGCCGAACCAACTAGGGTTTCAGTCATCCAGTGGGGCACCCCATTCAGTGGGAAATTCAGATCT
>ML790593.1:127459-138861 GCA_009831015.1 Picea engelmannii | reverse complement strand
TCTCGGCCAGGCGGGCTCAAGATTGTGCTTCCATTGTTCCGCGCCCTACAAACAACACCCGGAGTTCACCCATATACAAATTGACAACCAAATTCCCCTTTATTTTTCCCTTCTACTTTCCCTTTCTAGTTACTTAGTCATTTTTTTGAAAATGTCTCATGCTTTTATATCACGAGTTCGACCGATCACTTCCCCATTCCATACTTAGCCACTTTTTCAATCGTCGGTTCCCTGACAGGCGCACTCAACATTGCGCTTCCATTGTTCTGCGACCTATAAAATACATCCATAGTTTTGTGATATAAAAATTGACTGTCGAACTCCGCCATCATGTCATGTTCCGTGTTACACATTTTGTAGTTAAAATTTCAGAGACATACAATTTGACCGTCGGGCCCTCACGTCTCCCGAGGATAATTTGTGACCCTATTTTGAAGCCCAACCGACCGCTTTCCATAATTGTCCATTTCTAGGAATATCTTTCACGGGTCGTTGGGTTGGTGGGTTCACAAAATCTCCAATCCTTAATCACTCTTCGTCGTCCCCACCACCTTCACACTTCTTTCTAAGTATGCAATTATTAGTATTTAATGCTAACAACTCATCATGCATGAAGCGTAAAGATTGTCATTAATGACTGAAAGGATCAATGAGATCTCTCATCAATACGCATTAAACCAAGATTTGCGGACGATTATATTATCCCTTTCGAGTGTTCATTTCAAACATCATGGAATCTCTTTCGCATGTCGTCAGGTTGGCAGCTTCAAGAAATCTCTAATACTTAATCGCTCTTCGCCATCCCGACCGACTTCACACTTCTTTCTAAGTATGCAATTAGTAAGCTTTAATGGTAACAACTCATTATGCATGAACCATAGAGATTGTCATTAATCAGCGAAAGGATCGAGGAGACCTCCCATTGATATGCATTAAACCAATATTTGTGGAGGGTTATATTATCCCTTCCAGTGTTCATTTCAAACATCATCTGGAGCAAACGAACATTCTTGTCAAATTATGGGAGAAACTCGACAACATTTATGTGGAGATACAGTAAACACCTTTGAGCATGATGACCAAAACTTCCAGTGGTCCAGGGCATATTCTTACTACTCATCCCCTTTTTCCCAAAAGGAATTAATTTGGACGTCTGAATTGCTCATGTAGGTTGTGTCCCTGAAGTATTTGACTGTAAGGAGATGGTCTCTTGGTGCCCCAAGATATATATTTCAAGCAAAAGAATTATTCAATTGTGGGACCAGTCTCCTATTTCTTTGTCACCTCAGGTCTTCCGAAAGATGTTGAAATTGCCTGAACCAACATTGACCTTCAGAGGAGAAGACTGCAAGGAGTTCCTAAAAAAGCACGATAATCAGTTTTGTATGCATGTTCAAGATCTTGTCGATGCCTTTTGCATGTTGTTGCACTAGATCAACAACACATAATTGTGTGCATGTTTTTTTTTTGTAACTCCTCTACCTGTATTTATGAAAAGTATGTTCAATGCTTTGGTGCAAAGAACTCAATCCAATGTCCATGGATAAATATATATTACCCACTATTTTTCTTATAAATTTACTATTAAAAAATTGCCTTGGAATCTTGGTTGGGGCTTCTTTGTTGGATTTAACACCTCTTCTCGTTTGCATGGTTCGATAGTCTCATAATTCTTAAATATTGTATTGACTCTAGTAATTTGATCAAATATTAAGCATGGAACAATTATGTGACAATGCATTGTGTTGATCACATGAGGCTTCTACGGAAACAATGAATTTCACACATAGTTTCAAACCAACATTCAATTCCATTCGTAATATCGATAGAACATAACAACACTAATTCATGACGCGAGATTTGGGGCCCTGCCCAAGAAGTTTCGTTCTCATCTCAACCTTACTGAGCAAACTATCTCTTATTTCCCTCTCGCTTCCTTGATTCCTTCACTTGAGAAGGAAACATACTGTTGGTTCTCCATCCCCTGACCTCTATTTGAGCACTTTTACTTTATTAATGAAATTACCAAAATTCTTCTTCGCAAATATTTTGAAAAATGAAATTGTTGGCGACATAAGTCACTCCTGGATTGCTTGCAGGAGCAGAGCCCGACGCCCATCAGTTTAATGTCACGATTTTTTTATAAGAGATGATCAAATGGAAGCAAACTCAGAACAATATCATCTCAACTCAGAAGCTGGGCCAGGCGTGCATGAATGAATGAGGTCTTGATAAACTTCAAACAGTGAGTTGTAATAAGGGTGAGTAGGGGGAAGATTTCATAAGAAAGGTGCAAATGTCTGCTATAAGCATCAAGCTTCTAACAGATGATGAAAGCAGGCATCTGAAAACAAGATCTTCTTACTTCCAAACGCGGGGAACCAGAGAAACAGCGACGCCACAATAAATCATTTACCATAACATAACTGTGTTAATTCATACGAAGCATTCGATCATGAACTCTCCAGCATAAGACAAAAACAAAGATGAAAAAGGGAAACTGTTTGTCATAAAACAAGAAATCTCAAATACAGCTACATAACCAGGAAGCCAGAATGGTCATGAAAACTTTACAGCCCAGGAGCTTAGCTCTACCATCGATAGATACAAAAATGGCGAAAACGCCTACATATACTTAGAACTACAACAGCAGCGAAATCGAGACACTGCATTGAAGGCTTTGCGTCTGTATGGCTTTCTGACAGTCAACCTCCGAAGGGTCGTGCAACTTAAGTCAGACGCAATCTAATTCTTTGACAGTTCCAACGGCGAATCGACGTGCCTTTAATTCATGTCCGTGCTTTCCCATTATGACGAAGGCGATATCTAACCACCACCAACCGCTTCAATAACTACTTCATCGGGATTGAGGATGGCCCGACCAACTCAGCACCTTCGGGATGTGGAGAGCCTCCTGCGCTGCCACCTGGAATAACTGACTGGCTCAAAGAATATGCGTGGAGGCCAGCGCGGAAGGTGGGGCATGGGAACGGAGTGATGGGGTCGAAACAACGGGGGGCAGAGTAAGAAGCGATGAGGGAGCGAGGGAGGTTACAGGGGGGACACATGGCGGGTGGTGAGTGGACGATGAGACAGGGAAAGGGCCATATGGACAAAAGAGTGGAGGAGGACGGATGACACATGGTGGCAGGGGAAGGAAGTTCTGGAGGATGACATGACGGGAGGAGGGCCCTCGCTGGCTAAACACGGAGCAACTGAGAAGGGTGAGACTGACCCAACGCCGTTGATCCAGGCGCGCTGATCTGGGCCGTTGAAAATCTGCGTCTACCATTCCGGACCCCCCCCCTCCGCTTAAAGGTAGAAAGGCAGGGGGGGTCCGGAATGGTCTTCATCGCCGTTGATCCAGGCGTGCTGATCTGGACCGTCGAAGAGGTGCGCCCTGGATTCTGGACCCCCCCCCCGCTTAAAGGTAGAAGGGCGGGGGGGGGGGGTCCGGAATTCGTTGTGCGCCGTTGATCGGGGCGCGCAAATCCCAGCCGTCCAAACTTGATTCTCATTTAACACAGACGCATTCGCGCCCAAAACTTAGGACAAGTGGGTTTTTAACCCTTTCTTTTGCGTTCTAGCCCCCCTTACAAGAAATATCGCTAACATTTGGCTCCATGGGGGATAGAGTCGTCCCTGTGATGCTCTAGGAACTCTTTTGGAGATTCAGTGCCTTTGATGTTGGGCTATGGAGTCATTTATTAGTCCGAAAAACAAAAATAGAAACAATATTTACAAAACAAAACAAAAAGAGCCAACTGCGGCTCACAGAAAACACTTTTTTAAGAAATGCCGATTGATTGGGCCGCTAAAAACTTCTTGGCCTTCCAGATCCTGCAACCTGTAAGTTTTGTTTGAAAATACTTCAAGGATCTTGAAAGGCCTGAACCAGAGGGCATCAAATTTACTGTGTTTTCCCTTTTCTTGCCTGGGTGCATCCCACTTGAGTACCAGGTCACCCTGCTTGAATTCTTTCTTTCTGTTCTTCCTGTCAAAGGCCTGCTTGATCTTCTGCTGATGATTGTAGGCTCTGTCCAAGACCTGCCCTCTGATCTGTTGCACTTCCACCATCTGGTGAATCCTCCTGATCACATGATTAGGTTCTTCTTCAAAGTCTTGGAGGAAACTTGCCACAGGTAAGGCGAGCTGAGTTGGGAAAACGACCTCTATTCCATAAACCAGTTGGAAGGGGGAGAGGCCCAGGGATTTCTTGGTTGTCACCTGATCAACCCAAAGAGAAAATTTGAGCTTTGAGTCCCAGGCCCTTTTATTGTCCTCCAGTAGTTTCTTGATAAGCTTGATTAGGCTTTTATTGGAGGACTCTGCCATTCCGTTTCCTTAAGGATAGTAGGGAGTGGAGTGAATAATTGCAATCTGGAACTGTTCACAGAATTTGACCAGAGGCTCAGACCGAAAGGGAGAGGCATTATCAGTAATGATTCTGCTGGGGCAACCAAATCTAGCTATGATATCTTCGAGGAAGATGATGATCACTTTGTGAGAAGCGCTTCTGGTAGGAACAACTTCTATCCATTTGGTGAAGTAGTCGGTTGCGGTCAGAATCCACCTGTGCTGGCCACTTGAGGGAGGATGGATTTCCCTGATAAAGTCCAATCCCCACTGCTGAAAGGGTGTCGAGACTACCACAGGCTTTAATGGCAGGGATTTGAGCTGCTGCTTTCCTGAGAATTTTTGGTATTTAATGCAAGCTCGGATTTCCCTGCAGACATCAGGAAATAAGGTGGGCCAGTAATACCCAGCTCGGAGGATCTTGTGAGCTGTGGTCTTCCAAAAATGATGACCTCCACAGAGACCGCTATGGAAGTCGAATATAACCTTCTGGGCCTGCTGTGGGTCCAGGCATCTCAGTAATACCCCCTGGGGGTCTTTCCAATACAAGGCTTGGTCGATGAGGCAATATCTGACCGCTTTGAGCTTTAAAGCTCTTGCCTTGCTTTTTTCCATTCCATCAGGAGGCCTCAATTCTTGTAGAAAATACAAGATGTCCTTGTACCAGGGGCATGCTGCTAGTGGTATGATGGTCTGAGAATCCTTGCCATATGACTCAGCTTGTTCGTTGATGAAGTTAATCCACAGAGCCTTGTAATTGGATTCAACTAGCAGCTTGGCGAAACCTTGCCCCTTTATCAACTTGGTGGGCTTAATCTCTAGGTCAAACTCAAGGATCTTGGCGATCCATTTACCCCTTCTCCCATCTATGTCAGGCTGTATAAGAATGTCCTTCACAAAGGTTGAAGGGACATATGCAATGATATTTGAATGCAATACATAGACTCTGAAATCTTTGAGAGCTTTCACCAGGGCGTAAGCCTGCTTCTCCATGATCTCGTATCGGAGTTTTTCATCTCTCAGCGCCTTGATTAAGAAGGCAATAGGTTGTTCTTGCCCTTGATCGTTTTTCTGCAGTAAGACTGCTGCTACTGTATCACAAGAAGCAAAAGAAAATATCATAAAATCTTTGGAATAATCGGGACTGATTAGCACCGGTGCCTCAGTCAACACCTTCTTTATTTGGACAAAAGACTCTCTGGGTTCAGAAGTCCATCTTACTTCCTGGCCCTTCCTGAGAATGGCCGTAATATGTTTCACCAACTCAGCATAATTTGAAACGAACCTCCTTAGGAAATTAATCCTCCCCAAAAATGTCTGAACCTCTTTCTTAGATATGGGAAGTGACAGGGCCTGGATTGCTTCTACCCTGTCAAGGTCAATTCTCACTCCCTCCGCTGATACTATATGGCCTAACAGCTTCCCTTCTTGTATAGAAAACAATGATTTTTTGGGGTTCAGGGAAAGTCCAAACCTGCGACACTTCTGGAAAACCTTCTTCAAGTTGTAGCGGTGCTCTTTATCAGTCTTGGAAAAGACTGTTATGTCATCTAAGTAAATCACCACGAACTTGTCTTTTTCCCCGATGAAGGCTATGTCCATGGCTCGCTGAAATGTTGCTCCCGCATTCATCAGTCTGAAAGGCATCTTGGCATACATGAATGTGCCCTAGGGAGTGGTGAAGGTTGTTTTTTCTCTGTCCTCCGGCATGACTGATATCTGATTGTAGCTAGAGAAACCATCTATCATGGATATTCTGGAAGCACCAGTGACCTTCTGCAATATGTGCTCCATGTTGGGCAAGGGATAATTATCCTTTCTTGAGCTCCTGTTCAGGTTTCTGAAATCAACACAGAGTCTGATTTCGCCACTCTTTTTTCTCACTGGGACCAGATTGGCCACCCAGTCAGAGTATCTCAAGGGGACAATGATCTGGGCATCCAACAACTTCTTCACTTCCTTCTCCATGACAGGTAGCAGCACGGGATTTATCTGTCTCAGATTCTGCTTGAATGGCTTAGCCTCTTCTTTTAGTGGGATCTTGTGCTCAATGAATGATGTGTCATATGTCTTGAGGTCTTCGTAGGTCCAAGCAAACACATCAGCAAACTCCCTCAACAACTCAATATATTCGACCCTCTGCTCCTTGGTCAAACTCCTTGACAATTTGACAAACTTGGGCTCCTGTGGTGTGCCTATGTTGCATTCAGTTGTCTCAGCATCATCACCTGAAACTCTACCCTTCACTGCCACATCGTTCCTGTCAAACAACCTTTATAATGGGATTAGTCCTTTCGGAATGTGGTTGCTTGGTAGCTGAATGATCTGGTGATCAACAATTTTATTCAAAAACTCCCCAGGGTAACGGTCAGGCTTTCCTTCAATGTCGGGATCCTCATCTATGTGCAATGCAGAAAAGTTATCAACGGATTGAAGAAACTTTTCGATCTCTTGATCATCCTCAAATACCTTCCAATGCTTGACATTGTCTGGTACAGAGGGCCTATACTTTATTTCAACATCGGACCCGACAGGGGGCAGCGCATGAACTTCGAGCACACTAGCTGTGAAAGATAAAAAGTCGGTTGGAATATTTTCTCCCCTTGGAATGTAGGAAATGTTAAAAGCCAGGAAGAAATTATCAACCAGGTCCCATACCTCGTTCCTGTAATTCTTGAGCCGAGGATTCTTAGCTTGATAAACGTTTTTGACCTGCTGGACAATTAGTTCTGCGTCCCCAAACACAACTATCTCCCTTATTTCCATCTGCTGCGCAGCCCTTAATCCCAGAACCAGAGCTTCATACTCTGCCACATTGTTGGTGACTTCGAATTCCAGCCTATATGGCAGAGAGATGGTCTCTTGACAAGGGGACACGAACACTATCCCGACACCTGCACCCATACTGGAGGAAGCTCCATCAAAGAACATCTTCCAAACAGAGGTGGTTGGAGGGGGTGTCTCCTAATTAAGAATGGGTTGCTTTCTGATCTGTAAAGGAGCTTCAGGAGTGTGGGTGAGTTGTAGCAAACTGGAACCTAAATCAATGTCCAAGGCATAGATGGGATGATTGGTGGGGTTTTCTTCATCACTGACTATATATGCTAGCTGGGCTTTTCTGTATAATCTCCTATGTTCCCCCCCAAAGACTGGAATGGTGGCATATGTGAGATCCATCTGTAATGTCCCTCCAAGTCTCTTAATCCAAGACCTTGACAACAACATGCCAAACTTGGGGGGAACGCCAGCTACCACGATATCCATTACCATACTCTTCATGGGTAGCTGAAACAATGAGACTACCAGGTCCTTGATGACTCCCAAACATTGTACCCTCCTGGAGTCAAAGGAATAGAGGTCATGATAGGCTCTGGTGACTTCTAATCCTAGCTCTTCCATGACGGCTTTGGGCATGAGGTTGTGGGAGGCCCCTGAATCCATTTAGCAATTGTGCAACACTTTGTCATGTATGTTCAGGGAGGTGTAGAAGGGAGGAGATGAATCATCTCTGTCTTATACCATGGGACCTAGGACAACTGCAGGCCTTTCATCTTGGAGGTTTATGGAGTCTGTGAGAGGGTACGGGGCTTCAGATTTCAACAGCTCAGAGAAACGCCTTTTGAATTCCCCATGTTTAATTAACTCAGTGAGTGGCACAGGAATTCTGATATTTTGAATTTCATGTTCGAAATTAAAAGAAGACATAGGCTTTGGAATTTCTCTAATTTCAAGAACATGACTTTGGACAATGGGAGAGAGGGGTTGGGCCTTCTTACCTCTATGATTGTCTGCTACTTCATTAGCAGGCTTCTTTGTTCTAGCGGACTGCTTTGGAACATCAGGTACTGCTGCCCTTTTGTCGGATCTCAGGTTATATCTGCCTCGACCACCACTGGCTTTGTCTCCTTTGCTCAACTCATTCAGCTGACCATCCATGAGAGACTCTTCGTATGCTGACTGGGTCAGATGAGGGAAAGGAGGAGTGACTTCTACAGAGTGGATTTTAGGTTCAGGCTTGTCTGCTTCCCCTTCTTGTTCCTCAGCTACAAAATTATTCTGGAAGGGAGCCTGAATTCTTTGGTCTTCTCTGTCTTTTCCTCTTTCTCTGTGCATAGTGGGGGGAGCAATATTATTTGGCCTTCTGAAACCCCTTTTATTTTCGGTGTTCTGAGGGCCCTTATACATTTTCTTCCTTTCCACCTTCAATCTCTCCACCTCTTCTTTAAGGAAGTTCATTACTTGGGTCAGCTCATTTACTTGAGGGTGGGGCAATGATGGGTTGGAAGTTGAGGCTTCCGACTTTTCCTTTCTTTTGTCTGTGTCGGCCTGGTTTCTCAGCCTGTCAGCTGCCAATATGTTGGATTCCACTTCTATAGCTGCATCTTGCATATGAGCTAAAGAGGTGGCTCTTCTTTCTCTTAATACGAGACAGAAATCAGGGTCAAATGCACTAGCATATGAAATTTGAGCAGAGGCTTCTGAAGGCTTTACCTCTGCAGGAATCTTGTTATACATCTTATTGAATCTTTTGGAGAAGTTAGAGATAGACTCTTCTTCCATTTTCTTCAGGGACCCAAACTCAGTCATGTAATATATGTAATCTTTCCTATCTCCCCACTGCCTCAAAAAAACAGTATCCAGGGCTTCAATTCCAGCAATAGATCCAGGGGCTAGTCCCCTGAACCACTTCCTAACTTTACCATCCAAGCTCTGAACAAAGACTCTCATCCAGACGTCTTCATTTTCAATGTTCAGATTGTCTGCATAACTGTAAAAAGTAGCTAAGTGCTCCTCAACAGTTATGTCTCCCTCCCCACTGAACTTGGGCATGTACTTCAAATAGTCTCCGGCAGGGAGAGGGTTCATAGGATGAGGTAGGATTAAAGGAGCATATCTAGAAGCAACTATGGCGTCCATCCTATTCAGAGGGGGATTAGCACCAGCCATAGGGATATTAGGTGGAGGAGAACTCGGAGGAGAAGGAGAGTGAACGGGAGATGTCGGAAAAGAGGTTCTCACAGAAGACAACGGAGAAAATAGAGAGAGAGCCAAGGGACCTGAGTGTGCAGATGCTTCTCTCTGTGCAGTAGTAGCAAAAAAAGGAGGGGTGGTGAAACCTTCAGAAACTTGAGGTCTGTGTTGAGGCACGACCTCGAGGGAGGGGGGAGTGACAAGGATCTCTCTTTCTGATACCAGACCAGGAGGAGAAAACTCAACAGGAACACTCCCGAAGTTCAGAAAACGGGAAACCTCAGAGGAAGGACGACTAGGAAGCCGAGAATAAGAAAATGGAGTTCTCACAGAAGGGGAAGGCGTATTACCTGTTTCGACGATGGAAACTTCTTTCGCATATCTCTTTCCCTTCCTGCACACCGCTTCTAAGTCAGCCTCTGGTGTAGCTAAAGGCAATTGTGGATTAGACCTCGTGTGTCTACCTCTCGAAGCCACAGTTGATAGAGCAGGTTCTTCCCAGTGGAGTCGTCACAATGGAGTCGCCAGGTGCACAATAGCAATCTTTAAGTTCTGATTTCTGATGCACCTTCAGAATCAGTTGATCTTTGTCGTTCAATCCGGGGGAAAATATTCAACTTCGTCCCCGGCAACGGCGCCAGAGATGTTGGCGACATAAGTCACTCCTGGATTACTTGCAGGAGCAGAGCCCGACGCCCATCAGTTTAATGTCACGATTTGTTTATAAGAGATGATCAAATGGAAGCAAACTCAGAACAGTATCGTCTCAACTCAGAAGCTGGGCCAGGCATGCATGAATGAATGAGGTCTTGATAAACTTCAAACAGTGAGTTGTAATAAGGGTGAGTAGGGGGGAGATTTCATAAGAAAGGTGCAAATGTCTGCTATAAGCATCAAGCTTCTAACAGACGATGAAAGCAGGCATCTGAAAACAAGATCTTCTTACTTCCAAACACGGGGAACCAGAGAAACAGCGACGCCACAATAAATCATTTACCATAACATAACTGTGTTAATTCATACGAAGAATTCGATCATGAACTCTCTAGCATAAGACGAAAACAGAGATGAAAAAGGGAAACTGTTTGTCATAAAACAAGAAATCTCAAACACAGCTACATAACCAGGAAGCCATAATGGTCATGAAAACTTTACAGCCCGGGAGCTTAGCTCTACCATCGATAGATACAAAAATGGTGAAAACGCCTACATATACTCAGAACTACAACAACAACGAAATCGAGACACTGCATTAAAGGCTTTGCATCTGCATGGCTTTATGACAGTCAACCTCTGAAAGGTCGTGCAACTTAAGTCAGACGCAATCTAATTTTTTGATAGTTCCAACGGTGAATCGACGTGCCTTTAATTCATGGCCGTTCTTTCCCATTATGGCGGAGGCGATATCTAACCACCACCAATCGCTTCAATAATTGCTTCATTGGGATTGAGGATGGCCCGACCAACTCAGCACCTCCGGGACATGGAGAGCCTCCTGCGCTGCCACCTGGAATAACTGACTGGCTCAAAGAATATGCGTGGAGGCCAGCGCGGAAGGTGGGGCACAGGAATGGAGTGATGGGGTCGAAACAGCGGGGGGAAGAGTAAGAAGCGATGAGGGAACGAGGGAGGTTACAGGGGGGACACATGGCGGGTGGTGAGTGGACGATGAGACAGGGAAAGGGCCATATGGACAAAAGAGTGGAGGAGGACGGATGACACATGGCGGCAGGGGAAGGCGGTTCTAGAGGATGACATGACGGGAGGAGGGCCCTCGCTGGCTAAACACAGGGCAACTGAGAAGGGCGAGACTGACCCAGCGCCGTTGATCCGGGCGTGCTGATCTGGGCCGTCCGAAAGCTGCGTCTACCATTCCGGACCCCCCCCCTCCACTTAAAGGTAGAAAGGCAGGGTCGTCGGAAAGCTGCGTCTACCATTCCGGACCCCCCCCTCCACTTAAAGGTAGAAAGGCAGGGGGGGTCCGGAATGGTCTTCATCGCCGTTGATCCGTGCGCGCTGATCTGGACCGTCGAAGAGGTGCGCCCTGGATTCCAGACCCCCCCGCTTAAAGGTAG
>ML790593.1:103695-127409 GCA_009831015.1 Picea engelmannii | reverse complement strand
GTTGATCGGGGCGCGCAAATCCCAGCCGTCCAAACTTGATTCTCATTTAACACAGATGCATTCGCGCCCAAAACTTAGGACAAGTGGGTTTTAAACCCTTTCTTTTGCGTTCTAGCCCCCCTTACAAGAAATATCGATAACAGAAAAATGCTAGCTAAAGTCAAATGGGGCTATGCTATCAACCACAAAATTCAAATTCAAGTTCATCGTTGTTATACTTATGGTCAAGTTAAAAATACAATAACTTTATTTCAACAACCCTCCATTGATTCCTATGTATCTTTTCTATGCTTCTCTTATGCAAACACATCCTGGAAAGTATAACTATGACTCACTTTCTCTATTATTTAATTGAAGAGCCTGTAGAGCTGTCTAATTGACTTCATAGTTACTATTGCTCCTAAAGTCTGCACCTGAGTGCTAAAGGGAAGAGCCAAGCCACCAAAAGTTTGGAATGGTTGTTCTTTTGAATTTGTTGGTGAGTTAGAGGGTTGTTTCACCAAGACAAAAGCATGGTCAAATTGTCAAGATGATATGGATGAGGGTTCTCCTTGGCTGGTAGCAGAGTAATGAAAGATAAGTGAAATAATAGAGGTAAAAACCGAGGGAAACAACAAACCATTCAATGAATAATCTGTTGCAAGAATTTTAATACTTAAAATAATATTTCAAGGCATTAAACAATGCATCGAAAACACAATTACTCCCATAGGTTGCAATAAAAACAAATCTTCATCAAAGCATTAGTTGAGGCACCCCAGTTGCCTGAAATGACCAATAGCCCAATCTACCAAATCGACCTCCCTATTATCGGATCAACAAAGATGAATATTATGGGATCATAGAATTTTTTTGTGTGAGAATTGAATTGGAAAAAAATGTTACTTATTCTAGTTTTTTTAAGGCCTTATCACAGTAAGAATGCAAAATTATGCTAACCCATTGTTATCTACAAAATCCAAACATCAATAGTTCCTGTAAATTAACTACAGATAGTTATAGCCAAAAATCAAGTTATAGTTTATTTTTCATTTTCTCACACCCTTTTTAATGATACAAACACAATACAAAACGAGTATGTGGATAAAATATTGGACTAGAAATGATGATTTGGCAACAATGGGGCTTGTTTGATACCAATTCCTGCTTCTGAAAATTGCCCTCCCCTTTTATATTTCCCCACTCTCTTTTATCCCCTTCTTTTCCCTCTTCTATACTTAACTGAATTCCCCTTTCTTTTCCCCTCTACTTTCTCTTTCTGGTTACTTAGTTGCTTTTATGAAAATGTCTAAGTGCAAGGGTTAGTGGACTCACGGGTTGACATTTCCACTCATGCTTTTATATCATGACTCCGACCCACTGCTTCCCCATTCCATACTTAGCCACTTTTTCGATCACAAGTTCCCAGGGAGACGGGCTCTAGATTGCACTTCCATTGTTCTGTGACCTACAAACAACACTCAGATTTCCGCGATATATAAATTGACTGCTAGACTCCCCCATCATGCTCTCTTCCGTGTTACACATTTTGCACTCAAAAGTTATGAGACATACAATTTGATCATCGGGCCCTCACGTCTCCTAAGGATCCCTTGTCACCCTATTTTGAAGCTTGACCGACCACTTTCCATACTTGGCGATTTCTTGGAATCTCTTTCACAGATCGTCGGGTGGGTCAGTTCATGAAATCTCCAATTCTTAATCATTGTTCCCCGTGCCCACCACCTCCGCACTTCTTTCCAAGTATGCAATTAGTAAGATTTAATGCTAACAAATCATCATGAAACAACTATAAACATTGTCATTAATGAGTGAAAGGCTTGAGGAGAGAGTCACACTGATTATCCCTACACAACTTGTCCAGAAACATGTAGAAAAGATCTTGCTAGGTAATGGGATATCCATTACAAATTTCAATATATTACCGAAAATGAGTCTCATTGACTGCTTCCCCATTCCATACTTAGCCACTTTTTCGATTGCGGGTCCCTGGACAGGCGAGATCAAAATTGCGCTTCCATTGTTCCGTGACCTACAAACAATAGTTGAAGTTCCACAATATACAAATTGACCGCTGGAATTCCCCATCATGCCCTCTTCTGTGTTACACATTTTGCACTCAAAAGTTTCGAGACATAAAATTTGACCTTCGGGCCCTCACCTCTCATGAGTATCCCTTGTGACCCTATTTTGAAGCCTGATTGACCGCTTTATATACTTAGCCACTCTTAATCTCTCTTCCCTGTCCCCGCCACCTTCGCACTTCTTTCTAGATATTCAATTAGTAAGCTTTAATGCTAACAACTCATCATGCAGGAACTGTAAATATTGTCATTAATGAGTGAAAGGCTTGAGGAGATCTCCCATTAATACGCATTAAACCAACATTTGTGGAGGGTTATATTATCCCTTTCGAGTTTTCATTTCAAACATCATGGAATGTCTTTCACGGGTCATTAGGTTGGTGGGTTCAGGAAATATCCAATCCTTAATCGCTCTTCGTTGTCCCCACCACCTTCACACTTCTTTATAAGTATGCAATTAGTAAGCTTTAATTCTAACAGATCATCATGCAGGAACCGTAGAGATTGTGATTAATGAGCGAAAGGCTCGAGGAGATCTCCCATTCATACACATTAAACCAAGATTTGTGGAGGGTTATATTATCCCTTCCGAGTGTTCATTTCAAACATCGTCTGGAGCAAACAAACATTCTCATCAACTTATGGAAACAACTCAACAACAGTTCTATGGAGATACAATGAACATCTTCAGGCGTGAGGACCAGAACTTCCAGTGGTCTAGGGCATATTCTTACTACTCATCCCCTTCAACCCAGAGCAAAGTAATTTGGACCTCTGGAATTGCTCGTGCAGGTTGTGTCCCTAAAGTCTTTGACTGTAAGGAGGTGGTCTCTTGGTGTGCCGAGAGATATATTTCAAGCTAAAGAATTATTCCACTATGGGACCACTCTCCTATTTCTTTGTCACCTCAGGTCTTCTGCAAGATGTTGAGATTGTTGGAACCAACATTGACCTTCAGAGAAGAAGACTCCAAGTAGTTCATAAAAAAGCATGACAACGGGTTGGACCTCTTTCCCGAGTTCCTGGAAGACCCGATGACCGTTCCTGAAGATATCACAAGCTTGCAGGTTAGTTCATTTAGAAATCCATTCTAGGAAATTGCTTGGTTGATTACAAGAATAACGGGACAAGAATCCACAACAAGTATTTCCCGCATGGTTCTTTATATTTTGTATTTCACAGTCAAGGAACAAGCCATTTTTGATTGGGGGAAGCTAATTTCCATTGAAATTTGTTCCCAAATGTCACGATTAAAAAAGGAGAAGACATTTTATATGTTATCCTACTTGGTTTTTGCGATAACGCATTGTTGTCCATTTCCAAAACTATCTGTGTCCAAGAAGGTAAACTGTGAATTCGACCTAGTAACCTTTTGGTACCAGACCTTATGGAGGAACAAGGCCTCCCATTGTTTTTATGAGGTTTTTAATGGCTTTGTCTTAGTTTTCAAAGATTTATTGTTAGGAAAGGATGCTCCCTGGATGTTTGACCAAGCAATCAAGTTTTTGGACAGAAAGGGGACACTTGAACAAATGGAGAACTACAGTGTAATAATGATTTTTGGATCCAAGGAAAATCCTGCTTTCCTTCCATGACACATTACAGACATAATGCTTGTTACAAAAATAACAAGGAAATCCAACTGCTGGTTGCATTTTTTCCATGAGAAGAGAAAAAAACAGTTCATTCCTCTGCCTTGGAAAGTTAGGGACTTTGTGTTTAGAAACATCAATAAGATTGATGAATTCACATGCCATTTCAACAACTTGAACGTAAGATATGTTGAAAGACTGAGATGATTCGACTGTAATGAGATTTTTGTAGATTATTTACTAGTAGTTGGCTTCAACAATTCTTTTATTCATACACTCCTGAATGAAGACAAAGACAATGACGAGAATACTCCTGCTCCTAACGTTGGTGACCTAGAGACATTGCAAAGCACCAATGAATTGTACAAACAATAGGCACAAGGATCCAATGAGAAGAGTTTCCAATCCCCAACTACCACTCCCAAGAGTACGACATCCCAAAGCATCACTCCAACAGCCCACCCCAGTAAGAAAGCAACCCACAATTCTTGAAGTGGAGGAGGGGATAAGAACCCTCCTCTGGATAAAGATTATAGTTCTCACAAGCTTCCCGTGAGGAAGAAGATTAAAAACGTTGTGCAAGAAGAGGAAGAGCCCTGAACTGAAAGTGATATACATGTCTTCTCCCTTAAAGACATGGAACTTGAGACTAATATTGAAAACATATTCCCCAACGTTGATTAGCCAAGGGACACGATCCACCATAATCTCCTAATGGAAATAGATGAGATTGAGATTTTTTACGAAGATGAATCCTTCGTATTCCAGAGCGTTGTTTTTTATAGCGAATCTAAAAATTTAATTATTGAAAAGAGAGAAGTAAGAAATAAGAAAGGGAAATCTCGTTAAGAGATTAACCTTAGGAACATGCAGCCATCCCAAATCTCCTGAATTCATCGAGTAAACGAAGATGCTCTTGATGATTCCATTGGAGGCCTTGAGGTAGAGAATGCCAAACTGAAGGACCGGATCAAGTAATTGGAGGAATATTTGATTCCTATCCCATTGCTTTCCAGTCCTTTAGCAATAACCGTGCCTGCCACCCCTGCAACCAAGTTAAAAGGATCCTCCAACCTCCTCAGATTGTGTAGAGGCTATGTGGAGAAGAATATCAAGAACATAATGGAGCTAATTACTAAATCCTGGAAAACATAAAAAAGTATAACTTCCTTTGGAACGAGGGCACATGCCCTCCAAGAATATTTGCAGGCGGATTTAAAAAATGAAGAAGGTTTCTATCTAGACATATCGTCCCTTTTGGCATTAAAGTCACCAACATGACATAAATGAGAAGAAGAGAAGAAGATCTCCCCTCCCCAAACTGGATCAAACAATTAAATGCATGATGGAAAGAGAAAGTTAAGAACCTACATCTCATTGTCCTATCATGTGAACAAGTCGTATCAAAGAAAGAAGAATTATTCAAAAAGCTGACCGAAATAGACTTAGTCGGAAGTACCAACGAGGTCCAAGACCCCAAATTAATCCTCAACTCCTTGTTTTTAACCAAGCAAGCCTTCGATGAACAAGTTGAGATTTTTAAGGGGTTGTCTTTTGAAATTTTTTACGACATCCTTGAATATGATGAGGATGACATGGACAATTGGCTAGTGGACTATTTGGTAAAAAATTAAGAAATTGAAGAGGCTCTGCGTAATATTTCTATCTATCTAAGAGAATTAGAAAGAAAGGTTTTCAACATAAAAATATGGCATGAGATCAACGTGGCTCCCATGAGAAGCTACATTGAAGAATGGCTCCAAAGGGAAATCGACAAGCTCACTGACGAAGGGCAACAAGTGGCTGGCACGATTCTAGTAACCGTCGACGCGAGCAATAAAAAGGCATCAACAAGAAAATAGAAAAGGGGGAGAGAGAGATACCATCATAGTGAGTCTATATGGTCACATCTTGCTTTCTTTATCAATCCAGTTATTCCACCTCTTTAAATAGAAATGTCTAACCAAAAACCGATAACTTCCAATTTCTTCTTTTCAGGTCTCGCTTTCTATCGTCTCCCACTTCTTCTTTCTATAGTCCTATTTCTTGTACTTATTTCTTTTATGGTCCGCGAGAATCCCAATCCTAGTATATATGACAAACACATTTAATTTTCGAGGAATATGTAACAAACATTATTATTTTTTGAGAAATTTCAAAGAAAACTATTACGGGAACAATCTTGACGGTGCCTTGTAACCCTGTTTTCAGAATGCAAAGTTAGTTCTCTTTCTGCATGCCGATCATCTTTTTTTTATTTTTATGTGCTCAGAAATATTTATCTTAAACTATGATGGATGTCAGGAAATTAAGTTTATTTAATTTGAATGTTTAATGTGTGTGATTCCTGGTCCTATTTTCTAGGAACCTTTATTTCAAAAAACAAAAAAAAACATGTTCTATTGTTTTATATTGCTTTAAGTCATTACGAGGGACTTTCTCTAATTCCTAGATTTGAACTATACACGCCCCAAGAAAAACTTAAAGAGGAGTACCACATCTATAAAAACGCAGTAGGATTAACATCCTCATTAGGTTTCCGTTTCGGTCCTAACATATTCAAGGGTCAACTTACTTGTAAATACATCTACAAGAATATCTGCAGAAATAAAAACCTTCAAATTTTTTTATCATTGCCAAAAAACAATCAACTGGATAGATATGTTACAAATATATTAGTTGGTACTATACTGAACTATCATAAGCATCTTACAAATATTTTAGTTGGATAGGCATGTTACAAAGATGCCCTCTTCCTAGAGAGAAATTGCAGATCAACCTCTACAAAGTGGGCTTGCTGCTCACAGACAAAAGTTCCAGGAAAATGACATCTTCCTATGTCTCGACACCTTCTTTTCACACAGTTTAAATTAACTTCAATGAGTTGAAAAACCGTGAAAATAAACAATAATGTCAATGTAAATGTGTTGAAATTGCACATAATAGATCTAGATAAACAATAATACACACATTTGCAGAGAGAATTGGAGAAAGAAGAAGAAGGAGAGAAAGAATGAAAGAACTCTCATTAACCGTTGTGAATAATGAATAATTTACACATGATATACTCTGTATAATTCAATGAGTTCGCACTAGAGGTGAACCAATGCACCATAGTGGTGGTCTAGAGTGACCTGGACACACACCAACAGTTACGGAAGTGAACTGCCACCTAGTCTAGTCTCTCAGGCAGTTACGTGAGTGAACTGCCACCTAGTTGAGTTAACTAGTCAACTAGTCTTCAGTTAACTAACTGAACAGAGATTAGTGAGGAGTTAACTCAAGGAATCAAGGCTAATGCACCAGTTTGGTTATGATACCAAGGCAAGGTCGAATTAGCATGGTGATGATCCCAATGTTGCATTGTGATAAAACCAATGCAACATCTAAACTCAACTCAACTAGTCAAACTAAAGTGTCAACTGAAAGAGAATATTCTCCATGTGGAATATTCTCTCCTAAAATATAGGAGAATGGATAATGACTAATTATGACTAACAAACAAGGAAAAACCTTAGGAAAAAGAAATCCTAGGTGTGTGTGAAGTAACTTCAATAGTTAGGTGTGTGTTAATATATAGAAAAAACTAGCAAACACAGAGGTGACACAAGAAGATCAAAGAATCTTCGACATCGAACACATTTTCAAAAAAAATTATATTGGTTTTTTTTCCACCACATATAACTTTATTTATCCTAACACATATAGAGATAGACAAGCCATATGATCTATTTAATAGAATGAAATGGATGTTGCTTGTTTTGTCCATGGGAAAAATTAAAGATTTCACTATGGAAATTGAAGTTAACTCTAAATATTGGGATGAAAGTGTTGGAAATGTTTAACAGGTAGCATATGCTTGTCATTGATGGCAAGTACAGTAATGAAGATGGCATGAGTATAAGAAGAATGTAACAGATGGGTACCAGAAGTATTTTGGGAAGACACTGCAGAGAAACCTCGATAAGATTAGAAGAGATAACGCAGAGGATGTTTGGTATGTTTTACACACATCGTATGCTTGTCATTGATGGAAAGTGAAACAACGATGATGGATTGAGTACAACAACAATGATCAGCAGTGCAGTGATATTCAGGAAGACCAGCAACACAACAATTGTCTAAACACCACAATCCTCAGTCGTCAAATCGAGGATTGATCTAAACTGTTGATCAGGCATGATGAAGTCCCGTAAAGTTTGTGAAGCATTTCTGATCGTTGGATCCCATCCAAAATTCCTGACAGCATGAGGGTCGTCAGATCTGAATATAGACAAGAAGAGCATGCTGAAGAGGAGGATAGATCTCAGGCGTTAGATCTGAGCGCAGGGTCCGGCCACCATTGGATCGAGGAAAACCTGCACGATCTTTAAAGTGCAAGGACTAGAAGGCTCACAAAATCCCAAAATCAAGAGGACCGTCCATCTCAGGGGGTTATGTGGACCGTTGATCCGACTCCCTGTCGGAGTTTCGAGGATCGCGAGTTGGAGATGTCAAAGAATATTGACATCAAGAATCCCGAAATCGCGATGTGTGAAATCCCGACTGAACCTGAATCGTCAGATCAAGAGGTGATCTAGACCATCAACCCAACTCACGTCAGCAGACCACGTCAGCTAGGGACACATGGCACAATCAGGTAATGACAAGTGTCAGACTGATTCAACATTTTAGGCACATATAAGTCATGAATCAGAGTGACACGTGGCAGTATTCAACACATGTCAATCCACGTATGACATCAGCAGATGGAAACCATGTCGAAGTTTCGAGGATCACATGTTGGAAATGTCAAAGAAACAATGCATTAGGAACCCCGATTTCATGATATGCGAAATCACGATGTAATCTGAGCCGTCAGATCAAGCTTTGATCTGGACCATTGATTCTAGTCAATGGAGAGGCATCGGGGATCGATAGTTGGACATGACAAAGATTATTGACATCAAGAATGTCGATTTCGTGATATGTGAAATCGCGATTCAATCGCAGCCGTCAAATAGAGAACATATCTGGACCGTTGATCATACTCCATATCGGAGTTTCATGAATTGCGATATAGAGAGGCAAAGAAAACAATGCAGCAATCGCGATATGCGAAATCGCGATTCAATCACAGTCGTTGAATCAAGATCAGATCTAGACCATGGAATCATAGGACATGTGGCAAGCGATCGAAATTTCGTTGACTTGGAGTCAATAGAGCATAGTATTGAAATTCACGAGATGCCGAAATCGCGATATGCTAAATTGCGATTTAATCGTGGACCGTTGGATCAAGAGGACGTGTGGCGAAAGATCAGAGAACCATAAATCTCCTTCTCGGAGTTTCACCTATCGCAACTTGGAGTGATGAGCACCTCCATCTAAGGATCAATGAGATGCGAGATCACGAAAAGATCCTGACCGTCAATACACCAAAAGACGTGGACCGTTGATCTAAGCTCCTTTTCGAAGTTTCGCCTATCGCGACTTGGAGTGACAAGAACCTCTATCGAAGGAATCGCGAGATGCGAATTCACGATGAGATTTGGACCATAGAATCATCGAGATCATGGACCATTCATCTCAGCTCCATTTTGGAGTTTCGCGAATCACGACTTGGAGAGTCGAGATGCTTCATCTCCAGATTCACGAAACACGAATTCACGAAAAGCACTTTAAGCATAAGCGCTTGGTCATGGCCATGGTCATATAGAGGAAGGAGCTAGCACATAAAAGCTCTGTATCGAAGCTTTGGAGGTCATGACATGAAGTGACGAGACACTCAGCATAGAATTTCCGAATGCCGAAATGAATGCAATATCCCATGGAATCGATCCAACGACGCAGATAAACCTGAAGGAGATCGGAGGGCTACTGATGCACGACGCAGTGAAACTGCCAGAAACCATTGATGACGTCTGCTAGAGAATTCGAAGAGACCTCTGTGTGATCGCCAAAGGAGATGAAGAGTCTCCAAGCTTCGTCCAGTGAAGGAAGACTATTCTTAGAAGGGATTGACAGATGGATGAGCGTTGAAGTCTGTAACTGAAACATAGAGGGTGAGCTCGACTGTCACAGAGAAGACGAAGAGTCTCAACTGCCAGAGAGGCTGAGGAATCTCAGCATAACACCCAGTGATGCTGAATGCATGGAAAAACTGCCAGAGAAGCTGAAGAGTTACCATGATGATCAGGCAGAGCACTCGAGAGGTGGAGGATATTGACGCAGTGTGAGTATGTAGAGGGATTGCGCACATT
The DNA here is from genome assembly GCA_009831015.1 of Picea engelmannii. Lineage (NCBI taxonomy): Eukaryota > Viridiplantae > Streptophyta > Pinopsida > Pinales > Pinaceae > Picea > Picea engelmannii. The sequence continues at coordinate 117,491 of ML790593.1, read as the reverse complement.
GCATGCACAAGGTGCACAGAAGCTATAAGTACACGGTACAGAGAAGAGATGGGGTTGTTGTTGTTGTTGGAGGTTGTTGTGATTGTTGTTGGTGAAGGCAATTCATGTATGAAGAAGGAGGAGAGTGCAACAGCTGGGTGAAGGCAATTCATGTGTGAAGAAGGAGGAGAGTGCAGCAGCTGAAGAGCAGAGAAGAGGAACTATGCAACGAATGGACATTGCGCACAGAGCATAAAAAGCAGAAGAACAGACAACGCAAGTGAGGTGAGCAGAAAGGCAATGAGGCAGACAGAGCAACGAAATGCAACAGAACAGTGATAAGTCTGGTAAGCCATTGTTCAACATCATATCACTGTAATAAATTTCAATAGCAAAGATTTAGATTTCAGGGTGGTTGGGAGGAGCTAGGGAGGACTGGTTTCCTCAAAGGTTCAGGTGGGTGCTTGAACACAGGGAGTTGGTGCTTCCTTCTAGTTGGTGCTAGAGAAACCAGAGAGTTGGTGCTTCCTTCTAGTTGGTGCTAGAGAAACCAGGGAGTTGGTGCTTCCTTCTAGTAGGTGCTAGAGAAAAAAGAGAGTTGGTGCTCTCAGCAAGTTGCAGCTTGCAAAACTGAGGTTGTAGCCTCATTATGAGTTGGTGCTCATATGTATAATAGTGTAAAGATTGTAACCATTACTTATCATATAAAGAAAAAGAGGTTTTTACCCTGCATGGGTTTCCTCAGGAAATATCTATCTCCGTGTTTCTCACATATGTGAATGATGCTGAAAGTACCATTGTTTATTTCCATACATTATTGTGATCATCATTTAGTGTCTCCACAAAGAATTTAAAACAACCATAAATGTTTAAGCACGGTAACAACTGATTCACCCCCCCTCTCAGTTGTCTAACAGAAAGTCAGTTGGAGGTATACACAAATCATTATAAATGAATTTCATAAATACATTAAAGAGATAAAACCTACAATGTAGGAACACAAATTTCCAAGATGGCAAGTCATACTCCAACAATATATCAAGTTACAAGTGATGGGGATATCTATGCTTTTTAGTAGCTATTTGTTGCATTACTGGTAATAGGAAAAATTATGGAATCTTATTAAGAAAATAAAAGCAAGATGGATTATGCAAAACACAGTATAATTAGAATGAGAATGCTTTCAAAAACTAAATGGTTTAAATGCAAAAATTTCTCTAGGAGATTAAAGCTCGAGCACCTTCTCTTTCTGAAATGAATGTGAGCCATCGATTAGTTTCCAATGTGCGATCTGGGTGACCTTGGCACTTTAGCGTCCCTGCTAAAGTTTTACCAACCTGCCAATTTTAGAACTCGCTTGGCCATATTTAGTGATGGAACAAATTTCTCACAAAGTGACTTTCCCGCTAATTACTTGTTAAACTGATATTAATATAATATTATCATTAACTAATTCAGGAATTCAGGACTTCGACTCTTTGGGGCTCCGAGATTCAGAGGCATTATGTTTGTTCTAGATGGAAAACTCCCGGAGTGACATTCTCCCGTAGTCATGTAGCAGCCTGACATCTTATGGTTGACGTGTCACAGAATGCCACGTGTCCGCGACAATTTCCATGTGTCTCTGGTACTTCGTGCTTCTCATTCTCCTACGGTCCCTCCATACCTGTGCATTTATTCCCATTCCAACCCGATAGAGACTACACTACCATGCATCACTTATTTATATATAAAGAATATTAATTTTTAGTTTTTATTTTTATTTTCGTTATCACTGTTTTAAGAAACTTCTTCATACACTTCAACTTATTTAATTTATTTATTTATATGGAAAATATAAAATTTTCAATGATACTAGCTTGAATTTCAATTTCTAAAAAAATTAAGATACAATTTGATATATGCATAAATTTATTTATTTATATGAATAATAATAATTTTTTAGTTGTTACCGACTTTAATTTTTATTTCTTAAAAAATAAAATACATTTTAATATGTTTCAATTTATTTATAGATTTATAGATTTATATTAATTTATTTTATTTTTTAAATATTTAAATCAATTATATTTTATTTTTTTTATTTAATTTTTTTATGAAACATCTTAATATGCTTCAATTTATTTTTGGATTTATATTAATTTATTTTATTTTTTTAATATTTAAATTAATCATTTTATCTTTTTTTTTTAATTTATTTATGAATTTATATTAGTTTTTTTTAATAATTAAATTAATTATTATTTTTATTTTTATTTTTCATATATATATATATATATAATTCAGAAGGTGTGGTCGGATGTGTGTGCCCTCCTAAAGTGTGGATCCATGAAGTTGGAAGGTGGTATAAGTGATTGGTTGCTAAAATGACTCGATGAAAGTGACACAGAATCCTTTAGTTTGATGCCCCTTTTTATGTTTTATTTTCTATGGTGGGTGCAAAACTCTTATGTTTTTCAGAATAAATTTATTTCTGAAGAAGTTGCGGTCGGGATGGTCCAAAAACTATCTAGAGAATTCATGAATCATGAGAAATTTTAAAAAAAAGGAAGATTGTCAAGTCGAGAATGGATTAGAACATCCCATGGGGATATTTTGACGAGATCACTCAAGGACACCCAACATGTTGTGGTGCTGGAAAAATCCTTTTCATTTTTGCTGATCACTTCTATAACATCCATTATGCACCTAGGTGAGGATCAAACACCAAAGTTGAACTTGCAACATTATGGGCCCTTCTCTTTATGGTTAATTCACTCAATCTTAGGAAAATTCAACTCTGTGGAGATTCCAAGATTATGGTTGACTAGGTTATAGGTAAAGAAGATATTCAGGTGGCGTGTCTTATCACACATCAGGCTCATATCCGAACCTTCCTTTCAGTCGTGGAGTGGTTTTCTTGCAGTCATATCTACCGAGAGCTTAGTGGGGAGATTAACAAACATTCAAATGAGGTGTTGGAGCTACATGATGGAACCTTTAGTTTTCAAGAGCTTTATGACAAACATTCCCTTAGGGACATGACTTTTCATTTATAATATTGTTTTTTGAAAAGAATGCAAAAGTTGTAATTGCATAAGTAAGCTACAGGCAAATAAGAAAAGAATGAAAAAGTTGTAATTGCATAAGTAAGCTACAGGAAAAGAAGAAAAGGATGTTTTTTTGTAAGGAAGTAGATAAGGACAATTTGATCAGTTTTGAAAATATAGTTTTTGTTATATACCAATACCAAATCTACTAATATAATTAAAAAATAAACAAGAATAAACACCAAAAACCATTCACCAATAATAAACACAAGAATGTAGAGAAAACTCTTGAGGTAGGGTAACGCCATATATTAATCCTTAAGGAAGGATAACACTCCTCAAACAATGCTTGATACATTCACAATATTCTTCATCATGCTAATTACATTGCTTACATATCCTTTTATAGTATTCTCTATCTCCTAGGAACATTCTAGAGAAGGAATATTTTAGAAAGCCCATTTATTATTTATAACTACCCATTTATTATATTAACTACCATAGTGGGCCTTATTTAATACCATGGTGGACCTAGTCCACCTTACATTGAATGGCCTCCATTAATAATACATAGCTACATTCCCATTGGGTACCTCCCATATTACCTCCCTAGGTATAGTACATTCCACCCCCCTTAAGCATGTTTCATCCCCAAAACATGAGAAGAGACCATACAATATGACTAGTTGAGAATTGTAGCCAACTGGTACCAAGTACGACCATCCATCCATCCTAATGGAAGACGAACATGATGTCCAACTATTTCCATTCCACTTTTTTCCGCATCGTGCCGATGTTTCCATGGGTTTGGTTCTCTAGTCTGATGTCTTCTTGCAGTGTTGGTAGGCCTCCATGCACCTCTTGATTGGTTTCCTTGTCGGTTTCATGTTGTTGCAGAAGCATTTTGATGCTCACACCTTTGTATTAATGATTGTTTTTTCTCGATATGATGTGGATGGCGATATACAACAACTGTAGGAATTGGTTCCTTTTGCTTCAAATATGTAACCCCTTGTGCCTTGGAGTCAATGACCTCCTTAGCTTCTTTATTGTTTTCTTCATGTGGCTTTGCTTCATCTCCTTTTGTAGACTCTGCCTCAGCTTCAACTTCGGACTCTACAAGAAATTCAGTGCTTGTTGTCATGGGCCTTTCTGTCTTACTAAGGGTCACATCCTGTTATGTGGTTTTATTTTTTCTTGTACCACAACTTCAAAAAATTATTTTGCACATTAATATTAATGGTACCCACTGATTCTAGCCAAGGATAGCCCAAAACAATATCCACTTCATCCATATCCATAGCATAAAAATATGAATGCAAGACATATTCATCCATATTGAGCTTCAAATCTTTTAAAATTTGAACATTTTTACCCTCAACCTGTGTGTTTTGGATATTCTTTGCAGAAATTTGCAATCTATTAACCAACTGAACATTGATAAAAAATTGTTGGCAACTAGGGTTGATACAAATAATGACATTTTCTTTATGAATACACCCACAAAACTGTAAGATAGATTTTCCATATGAAAATAAACCCTTGTTGCTCCCTTTATCAACATGAGACCATTTATCTAAAAGTGATTTTTCCAATGCATCATCAGAAAGTGCCATCAACTGGTTAGAGCAATGTGATTTCCACCAAATGGCTGCATCACCTTTGAAATTAAAATCTACACAATATTTTCAATTCTCTTTTCAAGCCGAATTCATGTCTATTATGTATTCTTCAATACTAGGACCATAATATTTTCCAGTAAAATACATCTTACTTGAAATAAATCTACAACAAAATTAGGGTTTAAAAAATAGTTTACTGCAGAAAATCACGGCTTTTTTCCGAAAAAAAAAACCCTAAAAAACTGTCGAATTTAAAATGCTCATAACTTTACTTCTCGAACTCTGTTTCGAATATATTTTTTTTTAATTTGATATTTTCCCAAGAGGATTCCAAATATCCAATTACTTTCTTAAAATTCTGAGCAGAAAGTCTTAGATCTGAACCTGAAGTGTGTCGCCCCCCTTTTTGTTCATTTTCTTTTGTAAAAAACAACCAAAATTTCTTCCCTTCCTTGCCCAAGGAAAGAGCTTTGATACCAAATTTTATATACCAATACTAGATCTGCAAATATGCTTCAGAAATAACCAATAATCTCAACAAGAATACAAAAAACCATTCACTAAAATACTGAACACGAGAAATAGATAAAAGGGGTGTGGAATGTAATATACCTATGGAGGTAATATGGGTGGTAATATGGGAGGTGCCCAATGCGAATGGGGGTTAGGCATTATTAGTGGAGACTATTTAATGTAAGGTGTAATAGGTCCACCATGGTATTAAATAATGCCCCCTATGGTAGTTACATATAATAAATGGGTAGTTAGAAATAATAAATGGGCTTTCTAGAAGATTCCTTCTCTAGAATGTTCCTAGGAGATAAAGAATGTTATAAAAGGATAAAACTCCTCAATCAATGCTTGATACATTCACAATATTCTTCACCATGCCAACTCCAATGCTTACATATCCTTTTATAGTATTCTCTATCAACTAGGAACATTCTAGAGAAGGAATCTTCTAGAAATCCCATTTATTAGTTCACTTAGTTTAACACTTAGTCAATTTGGCATACAACAGAAAACATGTGAAACACAAGAGACAAATATAGTTCGGGTGGCACCAATGGTGCCTAACACCCATATTATTTTATTTATATTGCGAGACATAAATAAATATTTACAAAGAGGGTGTTATTTTCCCAGTTACAAAGATGGGCAAAGTCTCACAACTCTGCCTTACACATCAGAACTGTCCAGACCTGCAATTTCATCACACCAAGACTCTACATTGTTGTTTCTCCTTGCCTCAACCTAAGGTGTGCCCCACTGGTGCACCTAGCCTCAAAGCTTCATCACTTGCCTTGGCTTGGTTTTCCTTGTCCTCATTTGGTTGTGTGGCCTTGCTTTTATATGTACTCCAAGAGTCACATGTGAAAAACTTCGCATCTCTTCGGTGTGTCACACCCCTTCATGAATCGTCACACTCAACCGACCGTCTTTCCCTTCTGTGGACCTAGTGCACCCATCACCCATTCGTCTCTTGGACCATCCTACCCCATCCTTAGGCGTGCACCCCTCCCCTCGTGCTCTTTCTTGTGCCAATCATTGTGATTGTCCATGGGTCTGTTGATGGAGTCATTCAACCTCTTCGGTGTGCCCATGCTACTATGGGAAGATGGGTCCACTACTTGGAAATGCCCCCAAGTTTCCCCTCCCTTGCCCAAACGCAACCCATGTCTTTGTTGTTTGTCACAAGGAAACAAGGTTGTGTTCCCCCTTGGGTGTGCATGTCACCATTGTGCCCAAGATGCTCCTTCCCACACCCAAACATCTTTGTTTTACATATCGATTAATTACTCCTTATGCTTTGTGTTTGTTCCATCATTTAATCTTTCCAAGGAGTGTGCACACTCGTTCGGTGTCCCAAGAGGCCTTACATCCCCCCCCACTAAACTTGTTGTCATCTCGACAACTTCTGTACCACTTGAAATCTGTAGCAACCTTTGTCAAACTCCCGAACCATGTCCTCGTATTTCCATAAGGACTCATACCTCTCCCAATTGTTCTCTTCATCTAGTGTGTCCTTCCAATGGATGAAGTACTCATGCACTCGACCTCTGCCCCATCCTAATATGCGATGTGACAAAATATTCTCTACCTCCAACTCTAGCTTATCTGTAACCATGAATGGCACCCTCGATGGCTCAACTTGACTTAGGTCATTCGGGTCCCTCTGGCATGACTTCAATTGGATAACGTGGAAGAACGAATGAATCTGTCACTTGTGGAATGATAACTCTAATATGTGAATCTGTAAAGGTTGCAATATCCCTGCTTTCATTCTATTATACACCTTATTGTACTGATATATAAGGAAATTGTGAGCGTACTCCTCCACACCATGTTTCATCTGCTCTCAAAAGTATCCTCGCTCCAATAACTCCATCATTCTCATGTGTCCCAGGTGGCCAGCCCAGAGCGAGTCATGAAATTCCTTCACAAGTTCCCTCTTGAGGTTGGATGACTTAAGGACATAGATTCGCTCCCCAAAGTACAATAGCCCATCACGTAGCTAAAACTTCCATGTTTTTCCCTCCTTCACCTGCTTCATGTTGTTCTTCCATGTGTGATCATGCTCTAACCCTTCCTTGATTTGTTTGTGAAACTCTTCCAAGATATGAATCCAACTACCCCCTGATGTAAGCAACTCATCCTCCTCCTCTAGGACAATGAGTTGTTCCTTTCTACACAAGGCATTCGCGACAACGTTTAACCTGCTCGGTGTATACTCAATGGTCATGTCAAATTCTTTGAGGAAGTCCTGCCACCTTACTTGCTTGGGTGACAACTTCAGATGTGTCATGAAGTAACTTGTCGCAACATTGTATATATTCACAATAAACGACTTGCCCAACAAGTAGTGTCTCATATTTTGCAAACAATGTACTAGTACAATAATCTTTTTCTCATGAACGAGGTATCTCCATTCGCAATCTTGGAGCTCTCTACTCTCAAAGGAAAGCATATGTCCCTCCTATGTTAAAATTCCTCCAATGGAAAAGTCTGATGCACCTGTCTCCACTTCAAATGATTGCTCAAATTATGGAAGCTTCAACAAGGGAGTGGTGACAATTTTTCATTCTATTTATTCAAATGTAGACTTTCTCCTCTCTATCCAATTCCATGCCTTCTCTTTTTTCAACAAGCCAGTCAGCGGTGCAACAATCCTTGAGTAGACCTTTACAAACTTGTGATAGTAGTTGGCTAGTCCAAGGAAGACTCTCACGTCATGAATTGTTCGTATATCTTCCCAATATTCAATTTCCTTAACCTTCACAAGGTCCATGCAAATGCATCCTTGGCCAATCCAATGCCCCCAAAATGTATTTCAGTCTGGCCAAAATTACACTTGGACTTCTTCAAGAACAACTGGTTCCGTCGCAGTGACTCAAATACCTATGGAAAATGTTTGTTGTCCTCCTACTTACTTTCTTTGTACACTACGATGTCATCCAAATATGCCACAACGAACTTGTCCAAAAATGGTCGCAACACGTCATTCATCCATGGGAAAAACGTTGCAGGGGTGTTGCACAAGACAAAAGACATCACTAGGAACTCATAGCTCCAATACCTTGTCACCATGGTTGTCTTCGCTTCATCTCCTTTTTCAATTCACACTTGATAATACCCATGTCACAAGTCAAGCTTTGAAAATGCCTTGGCCTACTTATCAAAGAAATTTTCAACTAAAGGCAATAAATATTGGTTCTTCACAGTTTGTTGTTTCAATGCTCGATAGTCCAAACACATCCTCATCTCTGAAGTGTCGTTCTTCTTCTGAAAGAGAACCATGTCACCATATGGGGACCTGGATGGATGAATGAATTCAACATCGATAAACTCTGTCATCCATCTCTTCAACTCTTCCAACTCGGGCCCATACAATCAGTAAGAAGCTATTATTGGCTTTTGCAACCCAGGATCTAGCTCTATATAGTGGTCAACAATGCATCGTAGTGGGAGCACTTTCGACAGCTCATCCAACATTCTGTTTGCAAAATCAACTAACAATTCAGTGAGCTCCGATGGAATGGGAATCCCCACTCCATCCTCTTGAACCTCTCCAACAATTGTTGTGTAAGTCTATGATATGTTCCATTTCACTACTCTATTCATACTTAATGTAGACACAATTGCACTTTTTCACTATACATCCTTACAATTGTGTGCACAACCCAAGCCTTCTTTTCACCAAGTATAACAATATTTTCCATTCATGGCATGACGACTGAATGCATCCTTCTTAGGAACTATTGTCCAATAATCACCTCCAAGTCATCCATGGGCATCACCGTGAAGTTAGCCCGACCTTCCCACTTATCAAGTCGAATGTGAATTGAGGAGGAAACACCAGTTATTTCCTTTGCCCTAGAGTTTACTTCCTTCACTATAGCTACACATGCGAAGACTCTAAGTCCCAACTCCTTTGCTACCTCACTCTTTAGAAATTTGTGCAAGGCACGCGAGTCAACCATAGCTTGCACCATTCTTCCATTGATAACGAGATCCATGAAACACAACTAATGGTCTTGGCTGCAAAATTTTCCACCCAAGGCACCAACCCTTCATATCTTACTGCAAACTGAGCCTTGCCAGTTTTTCTGTGTTAAGTGAAAAATATAAACATAATCACAATAAAACACACTTGCATTGTACTCGCCTTTCACAAACTATGTGTGAGTGCCCCTTGGTCCACCACTTGGTTCTAAGGTGCTTCATCACAAGTCCCTATACATCCTGGTCCGTTGCCCAAGCTAAGACTCTTCTGCCTCAAGTCACAACGAGACACTTGACTCGACCTACCTCGAGTCATCCATGACCTGATTTCGTCATACGACTTCATCTGTATCTATCCAAGGAGTCACACCACCCTTGGTCTCCCCACTTCTAGACTATGCAAAGTGTGTCATATTGTGCACTTTGTTTATGCAAAACCCTTCATTGAGAAATTGCTATGATACCATATGTCACACCCCCAAGAGTCTTACCCAAGTCCAACCTTGGCATCTCATGGATGTGCATTGTCGTGGTGGTTCTCCCTTGGAATCTTGGCTCAACCAAGTATACTTCACCCAAACTACCCATTTTCACCTAGAGAATACCCATACTTCGTTCTAGGCTACGAACAAGTCACATCCTTACTCTATGCAACTCAGTTTTATACTTAGAATTTTATTAACTTAGTTTAACACTCAATCAATTTGGCATACAATAGAAAACATGTGAACCATAAGAGACATATATAGTGCATGCAACACCAATAATGTCTAATACCCAACTTCATTTATTTATATTGCGAAATAGGAAGCAAGCTTTAAAAAGAGGGCGCTATTGTCCCAATTACAAATATGGCCAGTCTCATGACTTTGCCTTACACATCAGAACTATCCTGACCTGCAATTTCATCACACATGGAATCCCCTTTGTTGTTCCTCACCTCAGCCTGAGGTGCGCCCAACCTGACAACTCCATCTCTTACCTTCACTTGGTTTTCCTTGTCCTTGTTTGGTTGTACACCCTTGCTTTTATATGGACTCCAAGAGTCACTTGTGTGAAAGGTTGTGTCTCTTCAATGCATTGCACCCCTTAACGAATCGTCACACTCAACCAATCATCTTTTGGACCGGTGCACCACATCCTTGGGAGCGTTCTCCTTGTCTCATGCTCTTCTTTGTGCCTATTATTGTGACTCTCAGTGGGTGTGCCGATTGAATCGTTCAACCTCTTTGGCACGTCCATGTTGCTAAGGGAAAACAAATCCACTATTTAGGCATGCTCCCAAGTTTCCTTGCCCTTTCCCAAACAAAACTCGAGTCTTCATTGCGTGTTGCAAGGGAAGAAGGGTGTGTTCCCCCTTGGGCACACACATCACCATCGTGCCCAAAGGTGCTCATGCCCACACCCAAACATCTTCATTTTCCCAACCAACCATTTTCCTCATTGTTCTCTTCATTTGTTCCATCGTCGAATCTGCCCAAAGAGCACGTGCACTCAATGGGTGTCCCAAGAGGGCTTACACAAGGCTTATTGCAAGGTACTCTTGTTAGATTTGTTAATAGCTCAATTTATCAAGCCTTAATTAATAAAAACTACTAAGCTAATAAATAGTTACTTTGAAATTTTATTTGTAGTTTTGTTAGAAAGAAGTTATTTTGAAATTTTATTATATATATATTTACAAGAACGTGAGAATTTTGTATTAAAAAGGTGTGGGAAATACCATTGAGTTACAAAAAGAAGGCATTTCTAAGCCTTGTAGTTCATCTTCTTTGAGATTTGGTACTGCTGTTATAAAAATTGTGTCTACATACTTGGCATCTATCCTATCTTTTACATTATTGTTGTATTTCGAGGTATAGAACCTATTAAAAATACCATTTATACATATAGTAAAGCAAAAAAATTCTTGTAAAAATTAAAAACATCATCTACCCGGTTCCTTTTTTACCTCCAGAGGATCATGTTGCTCCCAGTTTGCATCCATTGATGGTCATTGAGGTCTAACGCTTGGTTCATTTTGGTTGTTGAAAAGTTTCTTGAATCTTTTTTATTGCTAACATGGATAGTGGACTTCCCATTGTTGTTCTCCACCTGTTCCAGACGACCTTGCAGGTCCTGAATTTGGCTTCGTTGAGCAAAAACTTCATCCTGCAGTCTTTCTATAAGATGGCGATGTTGAGAGAGAGTTTCCAACTCAAAGGTAATTATGGATATGATTTCTCCCAATTGAATCTTCATTCATTGACACCCTGTACTTTCCCTTTCCAATTCATAATGTCGCCGCCTTGCATCTGAATCCAAAGAGGTTGTATTCCTAGGTGCCTTGAGAGAATTATTCTTCATGTTCTCCATGCTATCAGTAGGAAGGCGACAACTAAAGGGTGTGATGCGAAAGGGGAGAGAGCACTAGATCCCAAGTGGGCCTGGGGAGTCAAAGAACTCGGCTAGACTGAGGGATAAAGCTTTACCCTGGCAGAAGGAAAACCAAATGGGGGGATGATAAGAGCTGAGGAGGATCGGGAGAAAAGAGAACCAAGAAGGGAAAGGGGGAACCAACGAAGGATGAGAGAAAATTCCTAGAGAGGAACTAGGAGAGAGGGTCGGGGAAAGATCAAGGATGCAGACCAGAAAGGACCGAGGAGAATCCCGAAATGACAAAAAAACTTGAGAAGAAAACAGAGAAAACCTACCAAGATTTATAATCCCCCATTGCCTTTCGTTTTGGGAGTTCATAAATTTCTTAATCAGACAGAGAGAGTCCTAATTCACAGAAATATTCATGGTTGCAATGATGAAGGCACCTAGGATGTACCCATCTCACCTAAGTCATTTTACTCTGGCCAAGCGAAATACCAAACGAAGGTCTAGAACCGATGTTATCAAATCTCCTTAGTGTTGTGTCATCCCTTCTACATGCTCACCCAGTCCGATCCATTGTAACCTTGTTATTGTTGCCCATAGGATCACCTCTGCGACTGGATTTACCTTCCCTCGCCATGATGGAGAGGAGGTATGATCGTCCATCACCTCTATTAACCACTTCTCACATTGATTCAACTGATGTTTTCCTTCTCCGCGTGGTGAGACACATGTGAATTTTGAGCTTGCAACCTATTAGCCCCATATCGATGAAGGCCCTGGTCCTATTATTTTCCATGATCGTCAAGGGGGGAGGGGGTATATACTCTCCTTGACATCCACTCCCAAATTTCCAAGAGCCTTTCCTATGGCCAAATTGGCCATTTTGTCAACCCCAACATTGTTACCTCGAAGGACATGAAAAAAATTGAACTTCATGGTCCTTGATAAGAGGCAAATTCTGTTTATGACCATTTTTAGGCTCAAATTCTTAGGGTTTGATCCCAAGATCATTAACTTGATGATCATCTTCGAGTCTCCTACTGCATTCAAAGTTTGAATTTTTCGATGCTTTTCCAATTGGATGCCTTTGTATATGGCATAGGATTCAACTTTATTATTGGATTCCTTCCCTAGATTCCAATAGAAATTCAAAATTATTTTTCCTCTGGGTTCGAAGAGAACCCCCTCCCCCCCCTCCCCCTCCCCAACCCCGCCTTGCACTTGCCTCCCCTTTATTTATAGTTTTGTTAGTAAATAATTATTTTTAAATTTTATTTATAGTTTCGTTAATAGCTCAATTTATCAAGCCTTATACTAAAAAATAAAAAACAAAAATTGCTCAACCATTAAGCAATTATTTTGAAATTTTATTGATCAAACCTTATACTAATAAGCTTTATAATTTAGTATATAAGAAATAGACATCTTGTTACAAGTATAAGAACCGCTCAACGAGTAGCAATAATTTGGAAATTTTATTTTTTTTTGAAATTCTATTATCAATCATTTAATGTTTTACTTTATATTAATTCATTATATTTTGCATAACAACTTTATTGACTTTTTTTCAATAAATATAAAGTAAAACTTGCAATTCTTTTAGAATTTTGTTTATGTGCTTTAAAAATATTAAGAGAAGCTTTCCAAGATCACCATAGTTTTGTTGAGTTAAAATGTTAGGAGGTAGTGTGACAAATATTTTGAAATTGAGATTTGATTTGGGTATAGGCTAGACAATCTAAGGGAAAGTATGTTTCATATTCAACCCTCTTAGTTTCACAAAGGTGGCACAATCTATCATCCGAGGGCATTTTAGTAATTGACCAACACCCAATTTCATTGTGTAGGTCATGAGAATTGATCCTTATCTTAACAATGCTTATTTTTTTTTACACTTGTCAAAACATAGAGATAATTTTGATCTTCTAGATTAGGGTTGATGACCTCTTTATAATTTAAGAAACATCTTAATAAACTTCCATTTATTTTTATTTTTTAATTTATATACATGTATTTTAATTTATATATAATTTAATTGAAAGTGTTATATATGTGTGGAAAAATATATTAAGATGTTTCTTAAGGAAAAAAATAAAATAAAAAATAATTAATTTAAATATTAAAAAAATTTAATATAAATCCATAAATAAATTGTTTAAGAAAAAAAGATAAAATAAGAAATAATTAATTAAAATATTGAAAAAATAAAATAAATTAATATAAATTCATAAATAAATTGAAACATATTAAGATGTTTTTTAAAAAAATAAAAAATAAAAAAAATTATAATTGATTATAT
>ML790593.1:41713-103585 GCA_009831015.1 Picea engelmannii | reverse complement strand
TATATATATATATATATATATATATATATATATATATATATATATATATATATATATATATATATATATTGAATAAAAAAGGGCAATTTCTATTAAAACTTGTGACATACAAAAAAAAACACATGTTGACAGGCTGCCAATTGTTCTATCAAATTAGCGGAAACCGGGATAGTTGGCAGCCTGTGATGTCCAAGTCAAAAAATGGCGGTCCACTATCGACCCTACCAAGAGGAAACCAGGGTAGGTGGTTGACTATAGTCTTTACATCATTGTTCAAAAGCGAAACTAGAAATAAAACTAGACTGGAATTAAAACTGGGCATTGAACCATAATTGAAACTAACATCTAAATAGGAAATTGGACACTAGAACCAGATTGAGCTCCACTCCATGGAATTACCCGTTAGCATCGGAAGTTGCGTTGTTGGGATCGTCGTTGTAAGGCCCGTTCCGAGTTTGTAGGACAAAATGCCTTGCACACGTCGGACATTTTTGCCCAGATAGTGCATTAGAATATGCCTCATAAAATATGTTGATGCGCCGGTGCATGAGTATGTCGTGGTGGATCTGATTCGCCATTTGGCTACACAACTCGAACACTAACGCCAATTGTTCTAGGTGGAAGAAGGGCGGGGGTTCTTGCCATGGTTCTAGGATTATCCTGATAGGTGGTGGCGCTAGAATCGGGCCACCCTCCACCATCATACCACCGAAAACCTCGCATGTAGCCTCCTGTGCGCCATCCCTGTCTTTTTCCATCCCGACATCCTCCTCCTTCCCGAGCTCCTCATCCTCCACTGCAGTGTTGGAGAGTTTGATGTCACCTGGAAGCGAGGCGTCCTAGGAGTCAAGGTGGAGGAATTCCTCTGAAAATTCCTCCTCCACGATACAAGTGTGAGCCTCCTCAACCTCCTCCATGATGCGAGTGCGAACCTCTGTGGATGGTGCAATGGCTTCCGCTAAAAAATGGCTTGGGGGCTGCCAATTCTTTGGCACAGTGAAGAGGAGGGATTCCAGAGGGAGTCATAAAGGTTTCTCCAGGATCACTTCCTCCACATAAGCCATTGGAGGCGACCTATCCTTCACTCTACTGAGTGCAACCTGAGTGCGTTGAGTGTAGGCTATGGAGAGTGCCCGCTCTAACTTCTTCCTCCTCCTCTGTTGTGCAGCGAAGCTATGCCAGGCAGGGCCATGACATGACCTGCCTCTCTCCCTCGACATCGAGGTGGTGATGCGTAACGTTATTGTGCAAGAGGTTTTGTGGTGGTTGCACCATAACACAGAGCTGCTGGCCTGGTGCAGGGCGAAGGTGAAGTGGTTTGAGCTGCTGCATTGTCGGATAAGAACATAGAGGAGCGACATGACTGCTTCCACTAACGTCTCCCATCGACTGAATCCCATGGCCATCGTTCTGCTCGTGCGAGGGAGCCATCCTTCACCTCTTGACGAGTAGTAATGGCGAGCTCCCATTTAATGGAGAGGAGATGGGAGCCAGCCTGCCATATTTATGGCTAGACTCAGGCCCGTGATACGTGGCTACTTTGTGATGTGTGTCACTCCATACGGGGATAATTGATTTAAATATTGATATAAATCTATAAATAAATTTAAACATATAAAAATGTTTGTTTTTTTAAATAAAAATTAAACTTGGTAACAATGAAAATTTATTATTTTCCTTAAACAAATTTAAGGATATATCAAATTGTTTCTTAAATTTTTTAGAAATTGAAATTAATTTTTTTTGGAAATTTGTTTCTTAGATTTTTTAGAAATTGAAATTCAATAGTATCAATGGAAAATAGATATTTTCCATATAAATAAATAAATTGAAGTATATGAAAACGTTTAAATTTAAATTAATAACAATGAAAAATAAATAAAAATAAAAATTAATATTCTATATAAAAATAAATTGAAGCATATTAAAATATATTTTTTTAATTTTAAAAAATCAAAACGAAAGTCAATAAGGATGAAAATTATATAAACTTAATACAAATTTAAATTTAATTCAATAATAATGAAAATTAAAACACAAAATTTAAAATTTAAAAATTGAAATGAAAGTCAATACAAATAAAAATTAAGATGTAAGATATTTCTCAAACCTTTTAAAAATTGACATAGAGTTCATTAACAATGAAAATTAAAATATAATTAATTTAAATAATTAATAGATGAAAAATTATAATAAAATAGATTAACCAAAATTCATTTTATTTATTACTCACAATAAACATTTATAAAAACAAACATCTATAAAAGGAAAAACTTCAAAATATAAAAACATTTATTAAATAATCATTAATTAATAATTATAAAAACCTATAATAAAACAAAAACATAAATCCATCTTATCTATTTTACTTAATGAACCCATCTTATCCATTTTACATAATCAATCTATTTTCTCCATTTTAGTAATAAAATGGATGATATCCATAAATAATAAATCTATCTTATACACAATAAATTTTTCTTATACATCTTAATCTTGAAACAAAACTTGGCAACTCTTTCAACTCAGACCGCCCACTAACATTTAGGAGTCGAAGCTTTGTCAGTTGCATCAACCCCCCTTTGCTCTTCAACTTCACACATCTGTCTATCCTCAACATTTCTAAACATACCTATGTTTCCATACTTTGGTAGCTCTTCTAACTCAGAGCATCCACCAACATTTAGGATTCAAACATTTTCCTGTTGCACCAACCCTAGTATGCTCTTCGGCTTCACACATTGATATGCCTAAAACTCCTCCAAACATAACGACATATTCAAAGGTGGCTGAAAAATGTTCACATGTTTCAACCATAAGAAATATGGTTATATATGGGTCATGATCGTCATATTTCAAATTCCTTCAAGACATGGTGTTGCGATATTAGTAGCAATTAAACATTAAAATGGATTTACCACAACAAATTTTGATTTACCTTTGATTCGTATTTCCACAATGTTTCCGATGCACTCCCCGATACTTGCAGATCCATTACATTCTTCATTGGATTCCAGGAAAGCATGGAAAATTAGGGACATTGGAAAATAGAAACAGACATGGTAAACAAGGAAAATTAGGGACATTGGAAAATAAACACAGACATGGTTAATATGTAAAGGGTTCACTCAATTTAAGTTTGAATTTCAAGCTTGCCTCTTTACCACGTTCAAATTTCAAGCCAACCTATTTAGAGTTCAAATTTCAAGTTGTATGCATGGATGGATTCAGTGGGCACATGGCATGGCATGGGAATTCAAATGGGTGCATGGCATGGTAGTTGAAATAGACGACGGAGGAAATGGAGAACGATGAATGACACGAGAGGGGAGGTCTGCATCGGAATGAGGTTCAGACGTCGAGGACATCGGAGGTGTGAACACTAAGGGAAAAAAAGTCTAACAGTTAGAATACGCCATCTTTTTATGGTTAAGAAGTTGCTTGGTACATTCAAGAGAAATCTAGTTATGAAGAACCATTCTACATATAAACTAAAGCAATAGAGATTTGGGGTTTGTTCTTTAGCATTCTTCCATTTGGCAATCCAATCCAAGAACATCAACCTACATCTTTTAGACAATTACATAGGAGTACCACCTCTATTAAAACACAAGGGGAGTTCATCCTCGTGAGGTTGTTGTTGGGATTGTGACCAATCTAAATATCGACATTTTTGGCGACCATACTTGGGAACGATTTGTTTTCAATAAATATGATACTTTATAGGATCATATATTATTGGAAAACTAGAAGTTGTCTAGTTGAAGTTTTGAAAGAAGATCTAGAGAATGATTCAAGATGAATCGGGTTCTTGAAAACCTGGTTCAAGGAGCATTAAATGGCCTTGAAGACGTATTGTTGAATTTTCAGTCACATATTAGTTGTGACAACTTCTATAGAACTAAAGAATCATCCAAGACTTAGGAGGATGATATCCTTGGTGGCTCCATCATCGAAGCTCTAGATTTTGAATAAAAATGCATTTGTGATTTGATGACGACCAATTTTGGGGTCCTTCAAATCAAGTTTTCGATATCTCGATCCTCGAACCTGTAGGTTATGACCCATGAAATGGACTAAAACTTCATCCATCGCAACAATAAAACTCCAACAAACCCTTTATAATGCACTCTGAATTTATAAGGGCACTCCTCCTTTGATCTCAGTATCATGAAGTTCATGGGAACTTCACGTCTTCACCTTGATCTTGATCCCAGTCTATGGTTGTATGTTCAAACCCACGACCCTTCTCAACACTTTTCACTACTTCTAGTTGTGCATGGAATCACGATTTAAAATCCTAGCTCAATATATTTGAACACCAAACCTTGGCCAAATTTATCTCAACATCCAATCCACTCACCATTCGAAGTTTTGATCTGTTGATTTCACGTCAAAATGAATGGTTGGATATCTCCATCTCTTCATACTGCATCCTATGAACTGTCTGCCCAGTCTAGTTACACACACAATGGTTTTAAAAAAAGAATAACAATGAATTTTGATCATTGATATATGATGATCAATGATCAAATCTCTTCCTTGGTGAATGTACATGTGTGGGTCAATTCACTTGCTAACATATCCATGCTTTTGTTGTGAAGTCATACCTGTAATGCTTTCTCTCACCTCTCTTCTACAAACACACACACGGATATATGGATGTATGCCTAAATTTCACACATAATAGTAGGGAATCAAAGATAGAACAAAATCAAATACACACTCTTTATACTATAATCGAGCTTGACTGGTTTTTACACAATAAGGTGCTTCTTAGCCTGGTGTTACATTGTGTCGGTCGCTCTCTTTACACAATGCATGTGGGCTACATTTATAATGATAATACAAGGAGGATTAGATCATTCCAAATCCGATTTAACCTCTAATGTCACTAAAATCGCTCAAAATCATAACAATATATAACAAACCCAAGAAATTCAGGGAAATTACGTTCTCTTGGAAACGCTCGTCCACGTCCTCACCTTCTAGAAGATTATAAAATTTTGACTTTGACTTGGGATGGTTTTTCTCCTGCATCAAACTCTCAGGGTAGAAAAAGTTTCATGACCTCCTGGTCAGGTGTCTTCATTGTTGCATCATCTTCTCTTTGGTCTTCATTTTCCCTCATGCATCATTTCACCATAGCAATGATGTTCTCCTCATGCCAACAGTGAGCTACAACCAATCCTTTCTCCTGTAGCAATCCTTTGCACCTGCTGCCCAATACCTCATCAAGCTTTTTCCTAAGCTTGAACTTTTGGTATTATTGATTCTCTTCGACTAGAACATTATGAGAACTTCTTGCTCTTCTTCGACTTCTGCATCTACCCACTCACACACAGAGACATATTTCCTTGCTCTGATACCACTTGATGAAGACCAATTATGGGGGCCCTTCGAATCAAGTTTTATATATCTCAATCCTTGGACCTGTGGGTTATGACTCACGAAATGGACTGAAAATTTGTCCATGGTTGCAATAAAACTCCAAAAATCACTTTCTAATGCACTTTGAATTTATAATGGTGCTTCTCCTTCAATATTAGTATCGTGGAGTTAATGGGAACTTCACATCTTCACCTCAATATCGATCCTGGTCTATGGTTGTATGTTCGAACCCACGACCCTTCTCAACACCAGTTGCTACTTCTGGTTGTGCATGGAATCATGATTTAAAACCCTAGCTAAATATATTCGAACACCAAACCCCGACCAATTTCTCTCAACATCCACTCCACTTTCCATTCAAAGTTTTCATCCATTGATTTCATGTCAGAATGAATGGTCATATATCTCCATCTCTTCATATTGCATCTTATGAACTATCTGCCTGGTCCAGTTACACACACAATAGTTTAAAAAAAAATATTAACAACGAATTTTAATCGTTGATCTATGATGATCAATTTAATATCTTCATCATTGAATGTACATGTGTGGTTTAATTCACACGCTAACATATCCATGATTTTGTTGTGACGACAGACCTGCAATGCTTGCTCTTGTCTCTCTCCTTAAAATACATACATAGATATATGGATGTACTCTTAAATTTCACACATAATAGCATGGAATCAAAGATGGAACAAAATCAAATACTCACTCTTTATACTATAATCGATCTTGACTGGTTTTTACACAATAAGACGCTTCTCGACCTTGGCCCTTCCTCTGCCTGGTGTTACATTGTGTCGGTCACTCTCTTTACACAATGCTCGCAAGCTAAATTTATACGAGAATACAAGAAGGATCAGATCATTCCTGATCCGATCTAACCTCCAATATCACTAAATTCACTCAAAATCATAACAATACACAACAATATATAAAAAAAACCCATGAAATTCAAGGAAATTGCATTCTCTTGGACATTCTCGTCCATGTCCTCTCCTTTTGGAAGATTCAAAATTTTGGCATTGAGTTGGGGTGGTTTTTCTCTTGCATCACAATTCTACCAAAAAGATTCAAGAATCTCAAGAACATATATATGAAGATTCCTTTGAGGAATTTATTTCCTGTTGTGATGATACTTTACCTTCCTCATCAAGCCCAACAAAAGTTGTTCAAGCTACAATAAAGGGAGAAGGTACCCAAAGAAAGAAACAGTTGCACAAAGTCCACTCAATTTGCAAGGATAAGTTCATCCCTTGCCAAATATTTCCTTGGACAAGTTTCCAATGTTCTTAGAGAATACTTTAGAGGATGCAGAGAAACATTTGATTAAGTTTGAAAGTACTTGTGAGATTTTTAATGTGGTTGAAAATGAAATTTGCATGATGGTTATTTATCTTTACTTTGAAGGAAAATTCTAGTGAATGGTTTAATTCATTGTTGCCCAAAACCATCACTAGTTGGGATGTACTAGGAAATTTATTTGTTGAGAAATATTTCCCAAGAAAAGATCCATATTCTTTTTTCTTGAAGTTGGTTGAAATCCAGTTGAACGAGCAAGAGACAGTCAAATATTTCACTTTCGTATTTATGAGAGTTCTTCATGAGTTTCCTCAAGAAATGTTTCCAAATGATGTTATCATTCTTAGTTGTTATGAGAGTTCCTAGCCCACAAATCTAATATTTTTATTAAAGCAAGAAGGAAAGTGAAGTTGGAAAGAGTTAATGCAGCGAGCTCAAGTCATTGAAAGAAATGTTCACAAAACCAGTGCTAATCTATTGAACTTCCCAATATTGTTCCAAGATAATGGAGGAATGGACGCAGAAGAAACATTTGAGGAAAAATATGAAAAAAAAATCAGATCTTATTCTTGAAATAGAAAATGAGAACCGTAACTTTTCAATTCAAGAAAACTATCATCCTCTACATGCTCCATTGAAGGGAAATTTCGACCTCTCATGTGCTCAATTTGAGAGTAATGATCATCGTGAGTTTAAAGATGAATTTAAAGAACCTCCACTTGTTCTACACATTGATTTCATTCAATAAAATCATGATGAAAATGTTGCAGCTGATTCTCAAATGGCACATCTAGTTCATACCAAGCCACAAGAAGAATGTTTACACTAGATGAATAAAAGTAATAATTACTTTACATCATACTTTTATGATATTGATTGCTCATATGAAACATAGTTTAATGAAGAAGATATCTTCTAAACATCAAAAGAAGAGAATTTGCAACAAGAGGATCCATGGGTGATATGTTTTATTTCTGAAGATAATGAAGTTGTTGGTGAATAAAAAATGGCAGCCTTACAGTTCCCCAAAAATGTTCAACAACAATTTATCTTTGCAACCTCATCATAGAAACATGGTCATTACATGAAGGAAGAATGACTTCAAGACATTGTTGATGAATCAAGAATCTTGGATGTGGTCGTCAATAAGGAAAAATATGAGAATATTTTCAAATTAGAAACTTCCCATCCAACCAAAGACAAAAACAATCATGAGCAACCAAGAATTGATTTTATTTAATCGTGGTTTCAAAGTATTGTTTTCCAAGCAATGTAATCAGATTTTGGGCACCTCCAACTTAGTTTTATTTCAGTATTCTTTGGGCATGCTCTTGACTCTTTGATAGAAGCCCCGATATGTTCCTCAATTATGGAGTTCATTCCACAAATCAGTTGGATGCTTGAATGGATCCATTGGAAATATACTTACACTTGAGAAATTTCCCTTTCCTCCAATAAGGTTAGGGTAGGTAGATCTTGTCTATACATAGTTCATTTCTTTCAGTAAAAGTTTTGTACAATAAAGCAGTTGCTAAATGAAGGAAATGTTTGAAGATGACTCCATGACCCAATGGAGGAGGAATTACAAGAATTTATTTTGAAGATGAATCCATGGCCCAATGGAGAAGTAATTTGGTTTTCAAGTTATGGTGTTCTCGACAATCCACATGGGGTCACTATCACATAGTTGGAGCCAGTTGTTGATAAAAAATTTGGTCACCTAGATTTTTCGCTCTTTGGAATAAAAAAAAAAATTGATATAAGAAGAAGAAAATTTTGAAATATCATAAGCTCATGGTGTATCCCTCGATATCATCTTCATCACACACTTTACAGATTAAAAATATGAATATGTATGCTCAAGTTATCCATGTTTTTGTCCAACTGCCCAAAGAGCACTTATAGCCTCCATACTTCGTCATTTTGAAATGCCTCTCTTATCTTTTAAATTCTCTTCTCATTCCTTTATTGGTTTCCTTTCACTTCTTTCTCTTATACTTAGTTTCTAAGTATAGAATTGGTCTCATTCTCAAGTCAAAAACTATCTTATACTTAGTTTCTAAGTCTCATTATTAAGTCTCTTTTATACTTCACGGGATCCCACTCCCCTTTTTTCTCATCACTCCACTACAATCACTACATATGATCCCGATGCCCTCACTTCACTCTCCCATACTTAAATTGTTTCCCTAATCCCCTTCCCCCTCTCTTCACTTATCTCATCCCTACATCTGAGTTTGATTCTCTCACCTCACTCTTCACTTCCCCTCTCCCCATCTCATTCTTCTCCATACTTAGAATGTTTTTCATACTTTACTTATCACTCCACTCCTCACTTCACCCCTCTCCTTCCCCGATGGTGCCACACTCATTTCCCTTTCTCCTCTCCTCACTTCATGCACCCGCAATCGATCCTCTCTTCTACGTCATCACTCCTCCCACCTCCCTTCTCCTCTCATCCATATCCCACTCTCCCATACTTATCCTAACTGCCTAAGTCTTACGCCCTTTTATTGTTAACCAATCACATCAAGACATGTGGAAAACATGACAACTAATGACACCAAGACATGTGGAAACCTATTATCCCGAGACACATGGCATCCAATCATGATGAGACACTTGGTCTTGAATGGGTAATGACATGGATGTTGACTAAGTGATGACATGGACATTGACTATACGAAGATTGGGTAAGTGGGCCATCAAAAATTTTATTAAGTCGTGAATTTTACTAAGGCTCAACCTCCATAAGTTCCTTTTGTTTTACGTGAATAACATGGGAAACTTTACCATATAAACAATACAATATCATCTACCACAATGCATGTGGGATTTTCAAGAGACGAATTTTAATCAAGGGCCAAAAATGATCCACGAATTTGATCGACGGTTGTTGAGCAACGATATTTTGAAGGTCATAACTCAAGATACGGGTGTTTGTTTGGGGAAAAATATACATCATTTGAAAGATAAGTTGACAAGGAAGACAATGTAATAGATTTCAATGGATGAATTTGGCCTTAATTCTTTCATAAATAGAAATAACTGTCCACTCTGTTTTCTTGACTTACTGAGAAATTGGATTGAAACCTCGACTTCCCAAGGCTATAACTTGAGATCCAAGACTCCAAATTTTGCTCAAGAGGACTTGTTGGAAATATGGAATGATGAATATTTCACCTAGAATGGTTTACATGGCCGAGAATGTTGATATTATGGTAGTTGCAAGAGGTATTTACCTCCACATGTAACCCTAACGAGAATAGAATATTCCGAGAAGCAAGAAGAAACCCTAAAGCATTGAACATAACCCTAGAAGACAAGTCATCTCAAGGAAATATTTAGTATTAAGTATTTAGCCTCCAGAATAAGAAGTTGGCCCAGACAACTTAGGAAAAACAGTATAAATACAGGTAGCCATATCTCATTTGGCACACACAGCTCGAAATTACAGCAGTGAAGAAGTGCACACTGCAGAAACTGGGTAAGTGCACAAGTCTAGGGAGTAGTTGTAACTGCAACTACTGCAATCTATTTTCTCAGTTTAGGCTCAAAATTTTTATTGGTTGTGGTTTGGACTTTCTACCTTGTATGCTATCTCTGGAGAGAGAGAGGTATGCTACATTGATTGGCTATTAGGCCTAGGGTTTGCTTCCAGAATCATTCTCTGTCAAGGTTAAGGTGCTCAGAGGTGGCTTCAGCCTATGGTTGGGTGACAATATTGCTATATTGTCTATGGTTAAACGAGCACACCTATTATTTATAACAGTTTATGGGCCCACACTATCTTTAGACAGTGTAACCGGTGGAAGATAGATTGGGAGGATTTGCTCGGTTACAGTTGCAGTTACAACCAGTTTTTGCTTCAACAATGAAACCCTAACCCTCTTATTGAGGCACCTTAAGTGAAGATATTGACCTAATTTCTGGATATCTTAGTGCGCCGTAGTCTAGCGCACCTCCTGGTACTCTTGACAAGATAAGATGTCAAGTTTTAGTTTTTGGTTAAAATCAAAGGTTGACCAAGTCAAAGCAGTTATGACTTACTCTATGAAGTCAGAAAACAAGTTAGAAGGGGCTTCTAACTTCATAGCGTGGAAGACAAGGATTGACCTCATCCTTGCCAAGACTAAAGTGTTGGATATCATGAAAGGAAAGATCATGGAACCACAATTCGAAGAAGGAGAAGAAAAGGAACCTCAGAACGTTGTAGTTATGGAGAAGTTCAAAGATAATGACGTCAATGCCATGAGTATCATAGTGGACTCTATAAAAATTCACTTGATACCCCACATCTCCCATCTTGACACATCTAAGAAGATGTACGATGCCTTAACAAACCTCTTCTCAGTCAGAAACATTGGACAAGTAATGAGTCTGAAGAATGAGCTTCGTGACATGAAAATGAATGATGATGACAACATAACATCATACCTTGTGAGAATCTCTCAGTTAAGAGATCAACTACAAGCCATTGAAGAAATCCTTTCAGAGAAGGAACTGGTAAATATAGTACTCAAAGGTATTCCCAAGACATGGGATGAATTTGTCGTAAGCATGAACATAAGGAAGGAGTATCCCACATTTGAAGAACTTTGGACTTGTTGTGCATAAGAAGAATCAAGGATTAGTGCAAAAGAGAAACCCCAAAAGAAATATGATGATCAAGGAAGAAACCAAATCAAGAGAAAGATATATCAAAAATGCAATGCTTCAACTGTCGAAAATATGGTCACTACAAGAATCATTGTCTGGAGTTAAAGAAAAAGAGGGAAACACACGAAGCATCATTTTTCAAAGAAAGGGAACCCTCAAAGAAGGCCAAGTAGGATAAAACAAACTTCTCCTTCTAAGACAAGGTAACGATATTCTTCATAATTCTTGTACATACCATGTTTACATAGTTTATGTACATATCTTGCATATCTATTTCTTAGAAGATAAGATGTTCAAAGAGAAACAATACCTATGGAAAAATAACAAGATAAGGATTGTTATCACGATGACTACAAGTCAAGCAATACACATGAAAAGATGAAGTACATTGATAATCCTTGGTAACAATTCACGTGGAAGATATTAACATAAGTAACAACTGCAAGATAAGCCGAAATCAGAATCAAACTTGAAGAAACATGGAAGAAGTAAAAACAAAAGGAAGTCAACAATCAAAAGGAAATTAGAAAAAGACTTGTGACACTTTGCATAAGGCAATAAGGATGCAGAAAAAAGCGTGGACTCTCCTAGATGGAGGGAGAAGATTATATAATTCCAAAATAAGAACATGCATTCATGCATGAAGCAAGGATTACGAGGGAGATAATCCTAAATAATATGATCCATTGAGGATTATGAAGTATCTATCCATGTTCCCATTGATGGTGGCAACCATGAAAAGAAACATGTGTTCAACTTGACCTTAGAAGAAGTCTTCTTCGAAAAGAAGCCTTAAAGTATCCCTGGTTGTTCATCCACATCCATGATCCTATGATGAAAGGAATAATTTGGGATCTTCAGGGCATGGAATATATATAAAAATCCATGGACCCAAGAGCTAAAGAGAAACATGAGGAAGAACATGAAGATTCCAAGAGAGAAAGAAAATCCAAAACAACCATTCATTATATCGAGAATCACAAGACTACCGGCTTGGTTTGAACCCACTAGAAGCAATCAAACAAAAGAAATGGAAGATGTGATGAAGAATAGTGTATGAAATACTTATGAATGGAAGCATTGTGAGATTCAGAACTAAAGGTTCTCCCAAATGGAGGGAGAAGACTATGATAGCTTGTTCCAGTAGCCATACATACCTCTACCTGAGCCATTATATCTTCTGCAATATCCATGGGTTGGAGTTTACATCAGATGAATGTAAGGATTGTTCTTCTCAATAAAGTAATTGAACAAGAAGTGTATGTAGAGCAACCTCAAGGTTTTGAGGTATACTAGAAAGAGACTCTTGTATGCAGATGGAAGAAGATCTTGCATGTATGGATTCAAACAACTTGGTGCAGAGCCACTCATGCACAACATAAGCGTGATAAAAACCTTCTATAACAGAGATAATGTATTAGAATGGTTACTCAGAAGTGCAGGATGATGGATTGCTAATGCATGACAAACTTTCATGATGACAGAAGAAGTGCTACTTGGATATGTTTCAGTTTGAGCCTTGCCACGATGTCATGAGCTAGCAGGAAACAAAAGTGTTGAATTCGACCATGATATATTGTAATGATCAGAGCTATATGAAGCCTTCAAAGAAAACCAGTGTTCCAGACAGAACGAAGTACATTGAGATCAAGCATTATATTATCCGTGATGAAGTCCAGAAAAGATAAGTGGTTCTCCAATATATCTCCATAGATGAGAAAATAACAGATATTTTGGTAAAGCCTTTGTCCAAGAAGAAAAAAATTTCATACTCAAGAAACAAGCTGGAGATTGTGGAGACGAATTCCTTATTGAAAAAGGAAGATATTACTCCCAGGTTGGGAGGGAGCACTAATGTGTTATTGATTTATGGACAGTCATTTTTCAGTGCAAAAAAAATGGTCCAGGATGAGTAGTTCCTTTCCAGTTCGGAAAGTGGTTTGAGATTTTTTATGGACAAGCATTTTCCAATTTGGAAAATGGTCCGGATTGGACGGTCATTTTTGTAATGAAAATAGTTCGATAGATTGTTGATGTACCATAGACAACGATTCCCCTTATGGCCAGTGTGGGGGAATGGTCTAGGACAATCATTCTTCTTGGCAGTCACTCTCAGTAGTGGTCAAGTAGAATGGTCTGCCTCGTCGAGAAGTCATTCTTTCGAAGTTCATAGTTGTGAATAGTTTCGAAGAATGCTCTGTTTTGGAGGTTGGTGCAGGACAGCCATTTCCTTAGGAAATGGTTTGGACAGTCATTCCCTAGGGCAAACTCATTCTCTCTGGGTTGCACTATATTTAGTGCCGGAGGAATGGCCTAGTTAGGTGAATGGTCCAGACTCATAAATCATGACAATTACTCTTCTATGCTTGAGAAGAATAGTACAGATAGCTCATGGCTAATGTTTTACTTTCTAAGGGCATATACTCTTCCAAATATCACAGATGTGAGTGGAAGAATGGACCAGATGACTCAGTTTATATCATGATATTGTTTTCTATGTAGGTTGATATTAGATGATATGATTTCTATGGAGACTGTATGTCTCTAGAAGTAGATGTATGCTACTGTGGTGGATGTGTTCCACTGATTGTGACTGTGTGTCACTAATCAATTAGTTGTGTGCTACTTGGTGTTGTAGTGTACCACTAGATTGTAATTGTGTACTACTATGGATATACACAATTGTGTTCTATTAAATGACATTGTTTTGATTGCCATGTAGACTATCAGTAGTGTTGAAAATGATTATCATCTAAGATGGATAGTCAATGTGCTCGTGGACAGATATTCTCCAGTTGGAGAATGGTCCAGATAGAACATATTGTTGATGGACATGTATTCTCTCTATGGACAATGGTCTAGGTTAATAGTTTGTTGACATATCATGGACTAGTATTTTCCTAAGGCACAGATTGTGGCCCGATTAGGAAAATGGTTTAGGGCCGATATTTTCTAAGACATATAGGTTGAGGCGGATATCTATGGTACATATGACTCGATTAGAAAATGATCCTATATTGACATTCCTATAGGAATGGTCTCTATAGTCCATGGCGTAGCTTTTAGAATCTGTTGGGATAGTCATTCTTCTAGGACATATGTCCAGATTAGAAGAATGCTCCTTGTATCACTCTGTGGATTGAATGACTTATTCAACATTATGCCTGAGTACTCAAATAGAGT
This sequence comes from Picea engelmannii, assembly GCA_009831015.1. Taxonomy (NCBI): domain Eukaryota; kingdom Viridiplantae; phylum Streptophyta; class Pinopsida; order Pinales; family Pinaceae; genus Picea; species Picea engelmannii. The sequence goes on along the minus strand of ML790593.1, from coordinate 89,047 downwards.
ATGACTTCGAGAGATGATGCAATTGATGCTATCAGATGATAGTGATGATGGTGCTCGTGATCTAATCATGAGATAGTTTGTATGACTATGTTGATACTACCGGTTGAATGGTATGTTTGTGCTCAAGACCATTACCTTCAATACCTCGCTAGCTAGGAGGGAGTGTTGATATTATGGTAGCTGTGGGAGGTACTTATCTCCACATGTAACCTTGACGGGAATAGAATATTATGGGAAGCAAGAAGAAACTCTAAAGCATTGAACATAAGCCTAGAAGACAAGTCGACTCAAGGAAATATTTAATATTAAGTATTTAGCCTCTAGAATGAGAAGTCGGCCTAGACAACTCGGGAAAAATAGTATAAATATAGGTAGCTAGATCTCATTTGGCACACACAACTCGAAATTACAACAATGAAGAAGTGTGCACTGCAGAAACTGGGTATGTGTGCAAGTTTGGGGAGTAGTTGCAGCTACAGCTACTGCAATCTATTTTCTCGGCTTAGGCTCTCACTTTCTATTGGTTATGGTCTTGATTTTCTTCCTTGTATGCTAGCTCTGTAGAGAGAGAGGTACACTACATTGATTGGCTATTAGGCCTAGGGTTTGCTTCCAGAATCATTCTTTATCAAGGTTAAGGTGCTCGGGGGCGGCTTCGACCTATGGTTGGGTGACAATATTGCTATATTGCCTATGGTTAAACGAGCACACCTATTATTTATAACAGAGAAGACACTTATTGTGCTCAAAAAATTAAAACACAATCTACTTTTTTAAAAGGCAGTCAGCCTGAAAAATTGGAAATAAAAGTTTATTCGATGACTTTTATTAAAAATGAAATGGGCCCCACTTCAAGGCACAAATTTCTATGACATAAAGACATTAATGAGACTTCAATGAAGCCTTAATTAAAGTGATTTACTCCAAAAGGACGCATGTGGAAACGTCTAGAAGGAGAAAACCCTAACTACTTCAAGAAGCATGGAGAGAAGATTTTAAAAGTGATCGAGCACCATCAAAAAAAGGGTTAGAAGGTTGGGTTATCAAAGGTTAGAATATCAGAATAGAAAAGTTTTAGCCAGCAACATGCAGCTAGGTCTCTGATCAGTAAATAGATATCTCTATTTTTCTTCTTCGTCATCTTCTTCTACACTATTTTTCTCAAGGCTTTGTGCTTGTATTTATGAATTGAGCACAAGGTTGATAGTTTTTAGTGTCTTTATTGTATTCTTCCAAGACTCTTTCTCTAAAAATATCATGGATTATTTTACAACCATATCTATGATTGATAAATGTAAGCTAGGATTGTCTAAATGACTCGTGGAGGTTTATTCCTTGCATTTGGAAAGCTTCATTTCTGAGCATTAGTCAATTGGTTTGTTGAAATGCTTTGTATTGTTGAATATATTTTATTTAACTCCACAAAGAACTACTTCGGGGTGTAATTTCAATTATTTCTCGAACTTTGAGCTTATGAGCACGAGATTTTTGAAGTGCACCTATCATATTCGCTTTTGTTTTGAATGCAATACTCTTTTAAAGTTCTTTGAAGTGATTAATATCATTTCACTCTTTTTCTTATGAGAGGATATGGTGCATATTTTGTTTGCATATGTTTCAAAGGGTTGTAACAATGAAGTTGAGCATGTATTTATTTTGATATTGAAGCCTTTATTCATATTTTTATGGTTAAGAAGTTGTTTGGTCCATTCAAGAGCAATTTGGTTATGAAGAACCATTCCACATATAAACTAAATCAATAAAGATGTGGGGTTTGTTGTTTAACATTCTTCCATTTGGAAATCCAATCCAAGAACATCAAGCTACATCTTTTGGACAATTACATAGGACTAACACCTCTATAAGAATGCAAGGGGATTTTATCCTAGTGAGGTTTCTATTGGGATTGTGACCAATCTAAACATCAACAGTGTCATAATGGCATCCCCTTCATTGCATGAGTCAAAATATGGTGGATAAGCTAGTGCATGGATTACTAAAGGGGGTGGCCCCTTTATTAAAATAATACAATCTTTAACTTTGGTTTCATCATGGTTAAAGTGTAAAAACGGGGTGGCCCATTTAAAACAAGCTCACCCACTCATATGTGTCAATGGTCAATATGAAGGTTTTGCACCATGGCCATTAGAAATGGCATGTTATAGTAAACCTCATCATGTGTTAGGATGAACAACATAAGAAGCAAGAAGCATCCCAAAACAATCAATGAAACCATAAACTCCTAGCTCCATCAACCAAAGATATGCAACATGAAGATAAAATTGTTTCCCATCCCATGCTACTAACATCCAACCTTGGAGGGATAGAACCATCACGCAACCTTGTAAATATCTTAATCATGTGATAAAAATCACATAGGAAATCCTCATACAATATGAGGGACAACAAATTACAACACATCTTTTAGCACCAATGAAAGAGAATTTCAGGTTAGGCCAAGAGGGAGATTGTTGGAAAATATATCGTTGTGGATCAAAATGTTGTGACATGATGCGACATGATGGGGGGTTGGGGAACAAAAGGGATGCAATGAGATAGGAAAGTGGAAAGAAAGATGGATCCAGAGGAGCAGATAAATTCTAAAGTGGAGAGATATGAGGGAATGAATGTATTGTAAGAAGCAACATGTAAGGCTTAGATGGATAGTTTGAGGAAATAGGAAGAAGACATCTTGAGCACTGGTGATAGGATGAGAAAGTGTTGTTGAGGAGCACTAAGTGAGAGGTTGTACCAGAGGTGTGTGCATAGGAGGAGGAGGTGCTAGACAGATGCAACTAGAGAAGCGATGGGATAGGATAAGGTAGTGGAGATGTTAGGCCCCAATGGAGAATAAGGTCAAAAGATGAATTCATTGGTGAGGTAGAAATTGCTTCAGAGTAAGACTATGTTCTGAGTGAGATAAAATAGGATTCTATAATCAGAGTGAAAATTCTTTAACACTGGCATAATTAGTGGCTTGAATACAAATAAAAGAAGGCTCTAGATGCCATTAAGAAATTGTTGTATAAATGAGGTAGTACACTCACCTTTGAAACCATCCCTTGCGTGCAATTCATATGAGGAAGAAGAAAGTTCAATAAAGACAAGGGTGGAAAATATAGTACAATAGAGGACAACAATGATACTAGCTAATAGGGGATCAATAATAGCAAGAACTTCTTTCAATGTCAAGAACTACAACAACTAGTGTGATAAGACTCCTTACATTCCATAGAACTAGGAGAGATGATGTTGAACAACATTGGTTTAATTATGAGGCAATCTCAACAGTCAACAAGATAAAAGATGATGAAGTCAATATCGTGTAGCTGGAGACCAATTTCATAGATGGGGATTTGTAGTGGTATATGAAGTACAATAGTATTGTAGTAGTGAGACAAACTAGAACTCTGGATGAAATAAGGAAAGATTTGATTAAAGAGTTTCATAAGTCGAAGTCAAAAGCATAGTGTGTTGTAGAAATTAAGGAGATAAAACAAAAGGTAGGTGAGATAGTATGGGATCTAATCATATATTTAAATTCTTATTGAGATGGTTAAATTTTTCAGATCCAAGATGTTCAACACATATAATGGTTTATTATTTGATTACTTCCCCATATAAGGATCCCTCTTACTATGTAGAATATTAATACACCTAGTGACCTATTGGAGATTGCATTGTGCCTGGAGTCAATAGGGGGATTTGTCAACCCTTCATCAGGCTTGGTGGAGGTACAAAACCAACTAGATACCTTGATCAACTAGTTGCAGGAGATTTCTAAAGGGAAGATGGTGCATGAACAAATATTGTGTACTTTGTGTAGAATAGAGGGACATCATAGGAATGAATGCTTGGTGCTTGGAAATTACATTGCAATGGGCATGTAAAATCTTTACTCCACTAAAGAAAATCCTAATTGGTGTGAGATCCATAGACCTAAGGGACATGAGCCATCTCAATGTCCAAAGTTACAGAAGTGCTATATAACCATGAATACCCCCTTATGTGAATTTTGTAAATCTACGGGCCATGATGTCAACCATTGTTGAGCACTTAAGTTGATGAAAGAAAACCAATCAAATGCAAATTTTGTGCAAGGAAAAAAGGATAATGCAGGCAGGGAGCAAGGAGGATTCAAAGGAGTTTATATATATTAAGGACGAGGAGGAGCACCCATTTGTTAAAATTGCAGGGAGGTAGGACCCATTGCACAGTTCTGTTCCAAAACCCTGCGTCTTATGCAAATATTGTTGTAGCACTGAGCATGAAACAAAAGATTTTCCAGAGCTAATAGCAAAGTGGGAGGAAAAGAAAAGATGAGTGAATATGATTATTGTAGCCTAGGAAGGAACAATGAGCGATAGATTGATTCCACGTTGTTACTCAAGGAGGTTCAAGAACTAGCCTAGATGCATAGAAGATTTTGGAGGGAAATATACAAAAAGTTGTTCTAGTGCCACCCTAGTTTGATGTAGCGTGACAGAAGTAATTCTTGCGTGATGTTATGCAACCCTGAAGGAGGTGTTTGATTGAGAGAAAGAGCACCTTGCTACCAGAGTTTGAATATCAAGTAAGTAGTTTCTTCAAATGTTGCATTAATATTTTGAATGACCCACAAGTTTTTAGGAGGTTGATGGAAATGTTGAAGAAATGGATAGTAAATTTGGAGGACGATGTACTTGCTTTTGCCCCCATTCTTGAGAGACATGTTAAATATGACAGAAAGAAATGATGGTTAGGTGGAGAGTTCAAAATGACCATGGAACTAGGAGGATATGAAATGTAGGATGTGATGTTGAATTTTGGATCTAAAGTCAACATCCTTTTTAAGAAGTCCTTGGAATTGATGGGTAGAACAAAGCTAGTTTGGTCACCCATCCACTTAATATTGGCTAATCAATATAAGATATATCTTATAGGGCAGGTGTAGCAACTAGAAGTAAACATTGATGGTGTAAAGACTACAACTAAATTTCAAGCGATAGAGATCATGGATAAGAAAGATCCATATCCTACCATGCTAGGGATAGATTGGACTTTTGAAAATAATGCAATTATGAATTTGAAACTGAATAAATGCCCATTGTAGCACCCTTTTATTTTGTTGAACGGGAAGTGTTCATTGAATCTCTCAATGAGGATGTTTAGAGATTGTACTTGGAGAATATTTACAATTCCATTGCTTAAAAATAAGACTATATAATTCTACTGCATATGGGTTGACAATTTGGAGGAGCATTTGCACTTTTCATATAGACTCAGAGGAGGCAATGGAAAAATAGCAGACAAGAGGGTATGAGATGTCTACAAGGAGGTATGTATGCATTGAGAAATCAATGTGATGGATTGGGACTAACTTGTATGGTCTTCCAAGATTTGGTTGGATGAAGTCAGTTACAACATGTGTTGCATATATGCAAGCATGTGCACTAGAGAGCCAGAGGATACAAGCCATCGATGTAGCAATAAAAGGAACCATTACACATTGGTAAAAATCCAATTTTGCACTACAAAGTAACAAACATGCTACTACAAGATGTGCTTGTGGGTTCCCTTGAGGAAAAGTGTGTCTTCCCATGGTTTCTCTCAAGGAAAGGTGCAATCACTCTCTACTATGCTTGCTGAAAAGAGTGTGCACCCATGTGTTTGTATGAAAACTCACCAAAACAAAATTCAAGAAAAATCAATGATTACCCAAATGATGTAACGTTTTTTATAGGGGTTCAGGTTGCATGGAAGACCATATTGGTGACTCTAAACAAAGGTTTCAACTTCCATAACAAGATAAAAGAAAATGTGAAAATGTAGAGACTCAATCCCTCAAAGCAAAATACTAAAGGTTAAGAGATAAATATATTGAATGTCTAAGGACATGGTGTGAAAACTAGACAACGATTTTTCTTAGAGATATGTCCTTGATCATGATTTTGGGAACATCAATTGCAAGTAAGAGGTTGATTTATCCTATTCAATGTGCCTCTCAAAGCATAAGCATTTTAAAAAGATTCAAGCAAAATAAGGCTGAGAAACCTACTAGGCATATTACGATGGAAGAAATAGATAAATTATGTGTATAGGTTACTTGGATGGAGTAACTCACATGAATCAAGAATTTTGTGGTGTTGGGATTATAATACGCTTAAATGAATTTCATTTCATAAAATTTAAAGCTAGTTTAGGTAGGGAGTCCAATAATTTTGCATAATTTATGTCACTAAAGCTTATTCTAACTATTGCAATTGAGAAGGGAGAAAAAAAATCATATACATGGTGACTCTCAAATGGTAATCAAATGATGTAAGTTATTTTCACTCTAGAGAATGTGACTTTAGGTTGATCTATGAGGAATTTCATAATATAGCATTCCTATTTCATCAAATTACATATCATCACATTAGAGAAAAAAAAATTAACAACACAGAGTTTATCAAAAGCAGGTCAAATTTTGGAGATAGTTCAATGTCACTTTTGTGAGGAAAAAGATGGAAGGACTCAAGAGTAATTTCATCCTACTTTTTTCAAACTTTATGGATCACTTTTTTTCCTTTTTAATTCCGCTTAATGCATTTCCCAGGGAAACCAATTGGGCACTTCCCCTTATTTCGATAAAGGTACCAAGGGTAAACCAAATTTTGTAGAAGCTCGAAACTTTGTCAACAATATGCTCCCTAAGAGATCGACATGTCACTTGTGGGAATCAACCCAGGGTGGGGAGGATAACACTCCTCCTCTCAATTTCCTGGGCTAGACCCAATTGATAACTTTATGGATCACTTGCAACAATGTGTAATGTTTTTCTTAACTACAAAAGACACTTTGAGAGTTGTATATATGAATGATTTTTTTATATGTGTTTCTTAGGATTGTTAAGGAAATGATCTAGGTGGATATCGATGGCCACCCACCTCTTCCAGCTGGCTCACATACAACTTTCATCTTGGCAGTTACAGATTTTATCTTGGCAATTTTTTTCTAGCTTTTTGTGTCTAGCCCAATTTGCCTTGTGTCTGCAAGAACCTCATCTCAACAGAGGTTATCAAGCAGTTGGCTCTTCCAAAAACACCACACTCACAGTTGTACACCATCATATGGCTCCTCCAAGGGAGTGATCTCGGTATCAGCTAACAATGTTGCCTGACCTACGACATCAAGCCCTTCAAATATGAGGTATTGTGTGATGTCACCCCGCTTGAAGCTTGTGATGTTCTTTTGGGCCAACCTTATTTATGGAAACGCCATGCTATATATGAGTCAAAGCCTCATAGTGTTATTATTACTTTGGACATGAAATTATACAGGATACCTGAGGTAGTCTCATCTACCGCCATTTCCTTGATCTTTGCCAAGCAATGAAGGAAGCTCATCTCTCAGACCGAGAAGTTTGTCTTCTTTGTGATTCACACTCAAAGTGAGTGGAAGGTTGCAGCCACATCCATGGCCTCCACGAAAGGTCTCTCCACGTAGCAGAAGCAAGTGGATAAGGTCCTGGAAGAATAAAAATACATATTCTCCTCACCCACTAGGGTACCTCTGCACTGTCAGGTCAAGCACTCAATTGATCTGACCCTCGACACACCGCTACCCAATGCGTCAGTCTATCACAACTCTTTATCAGAAAATGAGGAAATCAAGCGCCATATCCAAGAGATTCTCAGAAAGGGGCACATCTATCCAAGATCATCACCTTGTGGAAGCCCAATCATGCTTGTGCAGAAGAAAGACTGGTCTTGGAAACTATGCCTTGATTACTGGGCTCTAAATAAGATCATAGTCAGGAACCTATACCCAATTCCTTAAATTGACAATCTCCTTGACCAGCTCAAGGGGGGAAAATACTTCAGTAAGATTGATCTGAATTTCGGCTACCACGAGGTCCCAATAAAGCAGACCGATGTATGAAATGTTGCCTTCAAGTCCAAAGAAGATCTTTTTGAATGGCTAGTCATACCCTTTGGCTTGAAAAATGCCCCGACAACTTTCATGAGGATGATGGATGATATCTTGCGGCCTTTCACCAATTATTTTGTGGTGGTATTTGGATGACATCCTCATCTTCAACAAGAATTGGGTGGAACACTTGCAACACATTCAACAGGTTCTGCACACTCTGTGACAACACAAGTTATATGCAAATTTGGAAAAATGCTCCTTCGGCACAAACAAGTTCCAGTACCTAGGCTACATTGTTGATGAGAATGGGGTGCATGTGGATCTAGCCAAGATCCAAGTCATACGTGACTAGCCAACCCCGACCACACTCACTGAGCTTCAGAGCTTCTTAGGCCTTGCCAATTTCTATCGCAGGTTCGTGTTGGGATTCTCCCACATTGCATGGGCCCTTCGCCAAGTGACCAGGGGCGATGGCAAGGAAAAATTCATGTGGGGCCATTTGCAACATAAATCATTTGATGAATTGAAGCAACGCTTGTGCTCAGCCCCAGTGTTTTTATTACCCGACCTGCAATAGCCTTTTGAGATTGATACAGATGCTTCAGACTATGTTGTGGGTGCAATTCTCACTCAGCATGGACATCCCATGGCATATCATAGTGAGACACTACCAGATATTGTCAGTAAGTACCCCAATTAAAACAAAGAAATGTACTCCATTGTACAAGCTTGTCTCCAGTGGAGGCATTACATTCTCGGGAATGAGATAGTCATCCACATTGATCATAAGCTTTTGTAGTTCATGCAGACATAAGGCAAATTGCAGAATGACCGCCATCAGAAGTGGTCCACATACTTGTAGCAGTTCCATCTCAACATCAAGTATAAAACATGGAGCACTAACCACGTCGTTGACTGCCTCGACCAACCTCCAGTTGTTGCACTAACCACAATGCTACACTCCTGCGGACATGAGACCTCCAGATGGCCCCAACTCTACCAGCGAGATCCTGACTTCGCCACCACCTACCAGATGCTAGGCACAAACACAGTTGTCATAGATTTTCATCTATAGGACGGGTTGTTGTTCCATATGGGCCATCTTTGTGTTCCATCAAGAGAGCGAGTGAATATGATTTGGGAAGCCCACTACAGTCGAGTAGAAAGATACTTCGGGGTGGAAAAGACAATGGTAGTGCTGCAACAACATTTATGTTGGCTAAAACTCCGATAGGATGTCAGTGAGTATATCAAGTCCTACACATCCTGCACCATTTCCAAGCTGGCTATCAATAAACAAGGCACGTAAACCCCTCTGCCTACTCCCAACATGCCCTAGGAATCCATCTTGATGGACTACATGTCAGGCCTTCCTTCCACCAAGCAGGGAAATGACTGTGTTTTCGTGGTGGTTGATCGATTTTCCAAGATGGTTATTTTGGTCGCTTGCAAGAAGAGCATCACAATAGAGGCCATTGCTAACCTCTTCTTCGAGTGAGTGTGGGTACATTTTTGGATACCACAAACCATTGTCTTTGATTGGAATAATTGATTCCTCAACACATTTTGGTCGAGCCTCTGGTCATGGCTGGACACCAAGCTCACCAAATCTACGACCTTCCACCCCCAAACAAATGGCCAAACCGAGGTCGTCAAGAGGATGATCATGCATATCTTGCACATGTACAATTCCAAGCATCCGTGCACATGGGATGAGAGTCTTCCCTATGTTCACCACAGTGACAACAGATCCATACATAACTCAATCAACCACAACCCCTTTTAGGTATGGTTCAGATTTCAACCATTGGGTCCCATGGATGTTGCACTACTCGCGCCCACACAGGAAGAATCAACCCATGTGTAATCCGAAGCCGACAAAGCCACTTGGTTCATTGAACGAATCAATCACATTTGCCAACATGTTCAGAATATTTTGCAGAAGTCCAATGCCAAGTACAAGCAATGCCATGATCACCACTAGGTGCCACACAAGTTTCAGGTGGGAGATAAAGTTTGGTTGCACTTGCAGAAAGAACACCTTACAAGACCCCATCTGAAGCCTCATCCATTATGTTATGGACCTTACACCATCACCCATGTTGTGGGTGATAATGATTTTGAGCTCAACATTCCCCCCTTCCTTGTCTTGCACCGAGTGTTTAATGTGGACATTCTTCGGCATAACAAAACAGTTGACACAGACAGAGCTCAAACCTGATTGCATGGAAAAAGCATCCATTAATCAAATCATGAACACACAGGTCAAGGGCACTCACCAATAGAAGCTTCATCTTTATCGGGTTGTCAAAGCGGGGTAGCTCCTGCACCAAGGCAACTGGCTCACCCAGGGCCAAATTCAGCAGAAGTTTCCTCATTAGATGGGTGAACTCAACGCAATGGAGACCATTGCTTCCTAAGGAGGGAGGATTCATCCATGTTGATATCAGTGGCCACCTATCTCTTCAGCTGGCTCACATACAACTTTCATCTTGGTAGTTATAGTTTTTATCTTGGTATTTTTTTCTAGCTTTTCGGGTCCTAAACTTTTGAGGCCGTTTTGAGGCTCTAAACAAAGTTTTTTTGGGCCCTCCATAGTCACATTCTAGTTAAAGTCAAAGTGTGATGGCATAATGTGTATTCCTTGGATAGACCTTTCCAACAGGCTATCGTGCGCCTAAAACATAGATTGTATGCAAAATTTACGACCCCGAGAAGTTGATGTACCAACTTAGCCCATCGGGGCCCACATGACTTTTGGCACTTCATCTCCTAGGGTTATTATTTTGGATGTCTAGAGTTTTTTGTTTACTTCTTGATGCTAAAATTTCTTGGAGGCCTCATTGTAATGTGCTTAGACGAATGCGCGTAGCGGCCACATCTCTTCTTAGAGATTATCTACCACCATTCGAGCAAGATTGTTTTCATTCTGCATTTTACAGTTTCAGTGTATTTCTTATTTAATAGAAGTTAAGTTACATTGTATCTATGTTATTGTTCTCTGTACATCTATGTTAATGTTATAGATCTTTGTTTCATTTTTTTTCACTGATAAATCTAGATAAGAAATTTTTTTAAACAACCTGAATATTTTAGTTTTCATATCTATAACTTTAGAGATCCAAGTTTTATTTCAAATTTTTATCTTTAGTTTCTTCCGAGTAATATTAATGTGTGTGAGGTTTATAATATAACTAGTAAGATTACCTAATTCACCACTAATCAAATTTAATAAAAAATTTATGTTAAACATTCCATATTATTCACTATATTAATTGTAAGCAATCCAAATTATTCTATATTCAAGGGATATAAAATAAGAATTATGTACTCTACATTCATAGTTTAATGACCATTCATTTATGTTGATGCTCCTTAAAGAATCTCCCTCCTCCAAGGGGAATTTATGACACAGTCACTTTCCTCTAAGCCAACATGGGGAATTTATGACACAGTCACTTTCCTCTAAGCCAACATGCTCTTGAGCTCCAAGTCAACCCATGATGGAGATCCAAGACTAACTCTTCTCTCACAAAGTCTAAGTCTCATCCAACCCTAAACCAAAGGTGTATTCCCACCCCTCTTTCAGTTAAATATTTTGATAACATAACCACACTTTCACAAATTTATATCCCTGGACACTATTTTGCTTTTCTTCCCCTTATTAAATTATCAAATTATCAATACTATATTTATAATGAGGGGAATAATTTTTATTTAATATTCCAATTTGTCTAAGGAGTCATGTGTGTCTCAAGTGTCCCTTTTGCATGGATTTACATTTGTCACCTTTACAATATTCCTTGTTTAAGAGTTGTCCCTTTCAAATTCATTTTTTCATTAATTTGCTAGTGTCATATTTACATTATACTCTTTTTAACAAATGTCTTTTTCAAATTCATTATTTTGCATGTTTTTACAAGTGTCACCTACACATTATCCCCTTTTCAACAAGTGCCCCGATTCTTTATTAATATTTTCTTCCTATGTATGAAAGGTCAACTTGTATTTTTTTTTTTTCACAACATAATTATAGAAATATGATTAAACACCATGTTCCCCTTAATACTTCATAGCTCATTTATAGGGGTGAACACTTAAACTATTTCCTAGGCTCAACACATACATACACGAGAGTAGGAAAATTAAAATATGAGTCATAAACTCCCTCCCAATAATACTCGCTAATCACCCTTTTACATCGACATATATTTTCCATAGAGTATTATTAAGATAGTCGTGTTGCTCCCATCGAGGGAAATGTCAAGTGTGGCACCCAAGAGTAATTAAATATTATCGAGATCATTACAAAACTATTGCACACACATATGTCAGTCTTTGTTGGTTAATGTTAAATCGAATACAATATACTACTATATCCAAACACTATGCTCCACATTGATCAAAAAACTTATGTCACATTGATTTGATAATTTGTGCCACACAAGTCCTATCTGACAACTTGTGCCACATAGACCATACCATATGTCTTGCACCACTAAGCCACATAGAATAGACAATATGCATCGCTTATGCTACATAAATTAGAGTACAATTTGCACCACTTGAGCCACATAGACCATACCGGACAACTCGTGCCACTAGCACCACGTAGACTAGAAATTTGCACCACATAAACAATGTGAGGTTGGATTGGGTGTTAACATGATATATGCTAATCAAACTTTACATTATGGATTGTAATTCATGTGCACAAGTAGTCAGCGTTATCCATGCAACACTTGGTCGGTGTAAGTAAGACGGTGATTAGTATTCTTATCAACTCTTGATCTATCTAATTAATCAAGGCAAGATATTTCTTTATACAATTCTAACCCTCACAACTTGTGCATGGTAACTTTCACATGTTATGTCATTTCTAGGAAATGCATCCTTAACAATGGGGCACCTTGTTAGGCCCATAACAACTAATCAAAATGGGGTTTTGTGGGTATTTTGAATTTTTAGGAAGGTAAGGCATTGCAATGAACTTCAAATCTCGATGACCAGTGTACGACACAAACTCCTTGGGAAAAAAATAATGTTTCCAACGATCGAGGGCTTGAATAATAAACTAAAACCCTTGATCATACACTAAATATTTTCTCTTGGTTTCATTTAGCTTCTTGTTAATTAGTGTTATAGCTCTACCTTCCCAACTTAAAACTACTTCCATAAATATAAAACTTGAATCACAATCAATTTGAAGATACTTATTAAAATTTGGTAAAGCAACAGTAAGGACCTATTTTACCATTTCCTTCTACATCTCAAAACTATTATGGGCTAGTTGTGTCCACTTGAAAGTCCTTCCCTTCATACATCTAGTGATGGGTGCACAAATCCCATTAATTTTCTTAATAAAGTTATGGTAACAATTAGTTTGATACCATGAAAAAATCTCATCCATATTATGTTGAAAGACATGGGCCAATCAAGAATAGCTTTGACCATCTTAATGTACAGCCTCAATAATTTGTTATCATCTTCATGGGTGTACTTGTTACATTGGCTCGTCAAAAGGGCATAACCAAGCACTACTACATCCCATCTTTCATCTTGAAAATGAGCTTATATTCATCTACTTATTTGTTTCAAATTTAGTGGTACTCAATTTGCAAGTCAATATTTTAAAGCTAATTATAAAAACTAAGACAATCCATGATATCATCCATTGAGAGTTGGAAATTTAAAGTTGGTTACGATCTTGTTTAGGGATTTGAAATCAATACACTTTCTCTAACTTACATCATTTTTTAGTGTGATCAATGCTGACATTGCACATAGATTCATAACTTCTTTGATCACTCACTTAACAACCATTCTTAAATCTTCATGTTCATCTCCTCATTCTCCATTAGGCCCATTGTATGTTCTACATGATCTGAAAAACTAGCATCTATAATAAAATCAATATAATGCACAATCTCGCTACTTGGTTGGTAATCCAACTAGCAACTCCTCTTGTGTTATATCTCTATATTCTTCCAACAACTCTTTAACCTCCAAGATATTTCAACAATTGATTTTTCATCTACTTTCTTAATCAGCGATGGGTAATAATCACACATTTGAAAATTATTGAGTTGAAAATAACATCTCTCTTGACCCCTTTCCCATAATTCAGTGATTAGAACTTCTCTACATCCTTAAAAAATGTATTAGTTTGCTTCCTCCTATCATGAATGGCTCCTCTATCATATTGCCAAGGCCTTTCAAACAAACCACAACAACATATTTAATAATATCACAGATGATCTCTTCCTTATTGTCTTCACTATTAAAATAAACCATGCATTGCTCATTCAACATAACCTTGTATCCTTTATTAGACCGAGATAACTTAAATGAATGTGAATGCTTCTAATCAACCAAATATAATTTTTTTCAACATTTCTATCATTACCACTTTTTAGGGATTCCCACTATCAATGATGAGTCTACAACGCTTACCTCCAACCTTGCATTTTGTAGGGAAAATATTTTTTCCTTGTCAATGTTCTAATTATGAAGATCAAACTTATTTTGTGGGGGTTGTCTTAACTTTCTTCATGATTAGAGTCTCTCATTTTGTTACCATTGTTGCAATATCAGATGAAGTTGAAGTTTCTGCGAATGCCATCTTGTCTCATTTGTTATCTACATATCTCCTCTTTACAAACAACTCACATAACTTGCACGGTTCTACTCCCTAGATAAAACATAAATGATTGTCTATACACCTTTTAATTTAAAATACTCTACACCATCCTCTTCCTTTGAACAAGTTTTTTGTTGTGGAAATTTAAGCCTTCTCTTTTTTTAGGTTGTCGTCCTTGGATGGAAAAGCTCTTGATCTACCTGTGCTTCTTAGTTGTGCATCTATTCCTTTAACAAAAGTTATTTTATTTGCATTCCAACAATTTTTTATTCTACCTTCAATGCTATATAATAAGCTTCTTCAAGTCATAACAAGGCTACGTGGCAACGTAGTCCCTGCCAACAGGGTTACAAAGTAAATTGTGGAAAATGGGGTCGAATTGTAAATGACGGAAGTGTTTGGTGCAAAAAGTTGTGTGCAACATGTATATCACGGAACATGTGCAAGGTATATCACGGAACATGGGGCATAAAATTTCATTAGCGCAAAGGCGCGACCCTGTGGAGCAAGGTGAATTGTGGAAGTAAATGACGTAAGTGTTTGGTGCAAAATGTATATAACGGAAATGTTGTGTTCAACATGTATATCACGGAACATGGGGCATAAAATTTCGTTAGCACCAAGGTGCGACCCCGCGGAGAGATAGGAAACTGCAACGAAGATGTGGCAAGCAACATGAAGTACAGGTGGTATCCATGCAGTAAATGACGCTTGGCATGTAGAGAACCATTTATTTTTTGAAAGTATATAAGAAAATACAATTTGTTTACAGTGGAAGAAAAAATTTGGAAATTTATCCATGCAACAAATGACGCTTGGCATGTAGAGCACCATTTATTTTTTGAAAGTATATAACAAAATACAAATTTGTTCATAGTGAAGAAAAAATTTGGAAATTTAAATCCATTTGTCATATAGACTGGTGAAAGATAAAAATGTATGAAGACATAAATTTAAGAGATAAGAAAACAGTTTTATTTGAAATATGTCAAAAAATAAAAGTTTGTTACATACTACTAGAAATTTTGAAATATATAAAAAAATAAAAGTTTGTTACATATTAATGGAAGTTTCAATGTGTTTGTCATGTAGACTGGGATTGGGGCTCCCGTGGACCATTAGAGAAATATGTACAAGAAACAGGACTGTAGCAAGAAGATAGAGTGCAATACCTACAAAAAACAAAATTGAAAGGTATAAGTGTTTGCCTAGACGTTCTATTTAAAAAACTAGAATAACTAGGTTGATAAACAAAGCAAGATGTGATCAATATACTTACAGTGATGGTACATATGAGCCCTTTGGATATTTGCTTGCGGTTGTCATTTCATTGATGTCGTCAATGGCTTCTGGAATCCTAGCAACTAGTTGTTTCCTTTCATCGATGGCCTACTTCAATTCCCTTTCAAGCCATTCTTCAATGTAGCGTCTCATTGGGGTGACGTTGATCTCATTCCAGATTTTTATGTTGAAAAGATCGTTTTCTAATTCTCGAAAGTCAATAGAAAGATTACATAGAGCCTGATGAATTTCCTCATTTTGTACTGAATAGTCGACTAGCCAGTTGTCGACGTGAACTTGATCATATTCAAGGATGCTGTAAAAATTTTCCAGAGACAACACCTTAAACATATCAACCTGTTTATCGAATTCTTGCCTAGTTAAGGGCAAGGAGTTTGTGATTAATTTGAGGTCTTGGAAGTCATTGGTCTTTCCGACCAAGTTTATTCTTGACAGCCTTGTGAATAATTTATCTTTCTTTGATATGGCTTGTTCACATGACTGAACAATGAGATGCAGGTTCTTCACTTTTTCT
Source organism: Picea engelmannii (assembly GCA_009831015.1). NCBI lineage: Eukaryota > Viridiplantae > Streptophyta > Pinopsida > Pinales > Pinaceae > Picea > Picea engelmannii. The sequence continues at coordinate 72,698 of ML790593.1, read as the reverse complement.
TTCCAACATGCATTTAATTGACCGATCCAGTTTTTGGATGGAAGATCTTGTTGTCTTGTTTTTGTTTATGTCATATTGTTGACAACGGTGCCAAAAGGAAGGACTGTCTTTAAATATAATTCGTCTTCATCTTTTAACTCTGCCTACAAATGTTCGAGCAAACTATGTGCCCTGGTTCCAAGGGAAGTGATGGTTTGTGATGTTTTCCATGCCTCAACAACTAGTTCCATTCTTTTCTTGATATTATTCTCCACATATCCTCTATAGGATGCGAGGAGGATGGAGGATGATTTTAAGTTGGCTACAGGGGTGGAAGGCACGGATATTGCCAAAGGATTGACAAGTAATGGCATAAGAATCAAAGCCTCTTCCAATTCCTTGACCAAGTCCTTCAGTCTGGCATTCTCGGCCTCGATGCCTCCAATGGAATCATGAAGTGCATCTCCTCTCACATTGTGAACTTAACAGATTTGGGACGAACACATGTTGGCAAGGTCAAGCTCTGAACGAGATTTTCCTTTCTTATTTTTCACATCTTTTTTCTCAATTATCAATTTTTTGGACTGGTTGTCAAAAACAATGATCTGGAACACGAAGGATTCATCTTTGTCAAAAAATTTGGTATCAAATATGTCCATTGGACGGCTATGTTGGATGGATTCTCTGTGTTGATCAAGGTAGCAGATCATGCTATCCAGATCAGTGTCACGTTCCATGTTCTCACTCTGAATTTCCGGCTCTTCCGCCTACCCCACATTTTTTTTCTCTTCTGGTCTAATGGAATTTTGTGAGAACTATCAATTTTTGAGTGAGGAGGGTCGTTATCTCCTTCTCCGTTTGAAGAACTCTGAGTTACTTTTTTGTTATGGTGGGTCGTTGGAGCAATGCTCTAGGATGTCATAATTTTTTGAGTGTTATTTTCCGATTGAACACTCTTGTCAATGGGCCCTTTCCCTTGTTGCGTGTACAATTTTGTGCAACTTTTCACTGTGTCTAGACCGCCAGCATCAGAAGCAGGAGTGTTGTCGCCAATGTCTTTGTTTCCGGGCAGGTGTTTTTTGAAGAAACAATCGTCGAGGCTAGGTGTTTGTAAATGTTGTCGAAAAATATTATCAGGGTCGAACCCTCATATGCTTTCAGCATATCTCAGGTTGAAGATGCTAGAATGCGCTGCTAATTCATTAATTTTGTTGGCGTTTTTCAACATGAACTCCCCTACTTTACAAGACAGAGGAATGAACTATTTTTTTCTTCTTCTTTTGCAATAGATGCAACCAGTGGTTATATTTTCGTGCTACTTCTGCAAAAAACATTATGTCCATAATGTGACATGGAAGGAGAGCAAGTTTTTCTGTGGAGCCAAAACTTCTTATCACAGTATAATTATCCAAATGTTCGAGTGTCCCCTTCATGTCCAAAAAACTGGTTGCTTATTCAGATATGCAGGGAGCATCTTCTCCTAACAACAAAACTTTGAAAACATACACGAATCCATTAAAAACCTCATAAAAATAGTGGGAAGCCTTGTGCTTCCACAAGGCCTAGTACCAGAATGTTATTGGGTCAAATTCTTGCACATTCTTGGATAAAGACAGTTGTGGAAACTGACAATCTTGGTTAAATGCTTATGAATGGGAAAGCACCTCAAGCCTTTCGCTGATTAATGACAATCTGTATCGATGGTGCATGATGAAATGTTAGCAATAAAGCTTACTTATTGCATATTTAGAAATGTGAAGGTGACGGGTACGACGAAGAGTAATTACGGATTGGAGGTTTCGTGAATGTGCCAAGATGACGACGTGAAAACGACATTTAATGATTTTGAAATCAACACTCGGAAGGGATAATATAACCTCCCACAAATCTTGGTTTAATGCGCATTAATAGGAGATCTCCTCGAGCCTTTCGCCCATCAATGACAAGCTATACGGTTCCTGCATGATGAGCTATTAGAAATAAATGTCAGTAATTGCATATTTAGAAACTATATATATAAACAAATGTTTTTTCTTTTATTATAGACAAGTGCGAAGGTCATGGAAACAACAAAGACCAAGGAAAGAATGGGAAGATTTGAAAAGTGGTCGAACAGGATGCAAAAAAGGGTTATGGGGATACTCAGGAGATGCAAGTGTTCCATGGTCAAATTTTATGTATCAAAATTTTTGACTGCAAAACGTGTAAAATGGAGGAGTGCGTGATGGGGAAGTTTAGCGGTCGGTTTGTATATTTTCGGAATTCCGAGAAAGTGGCTAAGTATGAACTAGGGAAAACCAACCCGACGTTGCACAAATGACATTCCATGATGTTTGAAATTAAGGCTTGCTAATTGCATGCCTATAAATAAGATCTTATATATAATTGTTAATTGCTAAAGGGCACGGGCATAAGAAACAACGATTAGGAACTGAATATTTCTTGAACCCACCAAACCAACAATCGACGAAAGAAATTCGAAGAAATGGTGAAGTATGGAAAGCAGACAAACAGGTTTCAAAATGGGGTGATAATAGTTCCATAGAAGACATGAGGACCCGAAGGTTAAATTGCATTTCTCGAAAGTTTTCAGTGCAAAAAGTATACCACGAAAGAGGCCATGATAGGTGTTAGCACAAGATTGGTTTATTCCTCAGTGTTGCATAAGTGGTGCTACCTACAGGCGCTACCTAATATTTCACAAAGAACAGAATCTGCATTTCATTATTCATTTTGGCAAATGAATACAATTGTTATGGGATTTTTATTTGTTTTGGGGAAAATTGAATTTATATTGAGTTATTCCCAATATCCAAGTTCAAGCATCAAAGCACCCACGGATTTATTCTACAGAATTGCATGCAGAAACACAGTCGGGCGCTACCTACAGGCGCTGCGTAATATTCTGGCAGAGGCTAAATTGTCCAGAGTTATTCTACCAATTTTGAGTCACTAATTTAAAACTTGGTTTATGAGCAGTTGAGGATGTATTTTTGAAAACTGAAGGAGGTTTTTGTTAATAACATTCCAAATAACAAAAACCTCTCTCATTTTTTAAAAATGTGTTTTGGTTTGAGAGATATTGGATATAGAAGTAGGCATTGTGTACTCTGCACAGTGGCACTGCGTACTAATTTCCTATAGCGGTCACGTTTTTTATATTCGCCTTGTTGGGAGGTTGCCACATGTCAAGGAGAGTTCAAATGACTTCTCAAGGATCAATTAGATGTCAAGGGACACCTGCACCTAAGATTTAACTCCAACAAAGGCCTCATGCAATGAGGTGGAGACATTTCATTAATGACTTCCAACAAATTCTTGAAAATCAATAGTTTGTTGGATTTTTGTCTCTTTGATTGTTGCCACCTATCTCCTAGGCTTAGATTCCAATGGAGGAGAAGGAATTCGACCTCCTTAGTTCATTTGTATGCTATTTTCTATTTAAATAAGGAAATATCTCTTGGAGAAGGAGGATGGATGATCCAAGAGAGGCTAGAGAGAGTAAGGAGTAGGCAGTTTTCCTGTAGGTGTTCATTTGTAAGCATGTGGGCATTTTTTGATTGTAAGCATTACTGCTATTGGAGACTCATGAGAGCTGTGATTTCATATTGTAACTATTCTTTTATATTTCTTCTTATTTGAATATATTGCAGATTTGAGGATCAAAAGCTGTCAATGATTTATGGATCCCTAAGCAGTAGAGGATTTGATGTATTTTGCCCATCAGTCATTGTTTATATTCAAGTATTTGTTGATTCATTAAAGTGAGAGGATATCTATTTACTGAAAATTCTATCTTATGTTTTCCTTCTTCATTTCTTCCACCTATCATCATATAATATTGTTTTATGTTGAGCATCTTATGTGCCTTAGATGAGTGGGATGTTTGTGACTCCATTGCCCATTGGTGTAGCCTACTGATCTACAGTTTTCTACCCTCTCTCTTTCTTTATCCATCTTGTTGATCCACCTATTCAAAACCAAAGTTATATTTTACATTCTGATGGGTGTTGAGCTTACACTTTAGCAGTCAAAGTGTGACTTTCAGTGTTAACATTTTTGGCGCCGTTGTCGGGGACGAATTTGAGCAGATTGAAAATATCCCTGGGAAGAATGACATTACACGGCTCCAGCTTTAGATGGTGACTGAATTTGGACACCTTTAATACTACACATTCACCATGGCAACTCCATTGTTCATAATTTGTTGGTGATTCCACTAGGGATGAGGCAAATCAAATGGATATGAAGGCTATCCTGTCCAGGAGGTTTGCCCCACTCAATTTATTAGACATAGATGGTTATCCACATCCTGTGCCTCAAATTGATGAATGGAAAGATCTTCTACCCAGATTTTATGAAGGTGAGGATGACAACCCTTTTGACCATGTTCATGAATTTCATGTTTTGATGCAGCAGCTTGACATCCATCATGAAGATATATTGATGAAAATGTTCATGTATTCATTGGAAGGCGATGGAAGACAATTGTATAGAACACTCCCTTCTTCTAGTATTTCCTCTTTGAAGGACTGTCATGATATTTTTTATTCTCATTGCAAGAAAAATTATCCAGCTGAAAGACTTTTTGAGAATTGTTGTGAGGGGTATGCATCATATATTCAAGATTCAACAAGTGATTCCTCTAGTAGTGATGATGAAGGGGATGATTGTAGAGAGCAAGACTTAGATGATGAGTTTCATAATTCTTTTCCTGAATTTGAAGAACAAATGCATCATTCATGACAAAATCTAGGTCCCCAAGAGAAAGATCAATATGGACTATCCATCATTTCCTTATCTCCTCCTTTTCTCGATTCTTTAAGTCAAGAGGTCGTCTTAGATTCAGATTTATTTTATCATGAGAATAGTGTTGCAACTTGTCATGACCAAATTCTTAGCTTATAATTCCCTCCTATTGTTAATGAACCAATGTGCCATGATTTGCCAAGTTTTGATGACTATGAGGATGTTTTCCCTGAGCAACCAGCTGTCCCAGCTATTGTACTAATCCCCTCAACCATTAATAGTCAAATGGTCATTAATTCACCTTTGTATGATGATTCTGAAGATGATTTCCATGAACAATCTGTTGAAGACCTTATATCAGAAAAGTATCCTTCCCATCAAAGCAACAATAACTTGTTTCAACCTTCGTGTCATATTTTTGTTGCTGAAAAAGAAGAAAAATATGATAATCTAATTTTAGAGGGTGAAAAACTGAGAAATTGGGACCATAAGCCAAGCTATGATGAATATCCCTCACAATCAAAAGATAAGATAGAAGAATTTAGTTTCCCAAGCACTTCTAATTGTGATGAACTGCCCTATCAACCCCCTATTCCTCTTGAAGACACAAGCTCAGTTTCATCAAGCAACCAAGATCAAATGCCATGTGATCAGATGAGAAAGGTTGGAATTAAAGAAAGGCAAGCATCACTAAGCCTTTTTTCTAATACACCTCATGACCAGGAGTGGACCAAGGACATATGCATTGAGGATGAATCAAAGAATCAGCAAGCCATACAACAACCAAGAATAGTGGACGAAGGACCTAATGCAATACTTTTCTTTTTACATAAAGCAATGTTGCAGGGGAAAGTATTGATGATGTTTTTCAGGATCCATTTGTAGCCTGTCTGCAAGCAGAAAATGGGCCTAGGCTCATTGATTTCTTCAATGGAAAGTGTATTTCCAAATGTTTCTTTGACGCGCCTTCAAGTAAGAATTATCTCTAGTGCTTAAGGAAGCACATTTCAAAACTTCAAACAGTTGAAAAAATGATGAAATGGATTCATTGGTTGTTTCATTTAACTTGAACGCTTCAGTTTCCCAATAATTAGAGTAGGTGTGTACAATAAGCTTCCTGGACAAGCATCGTTTTCATCATTTTGTCAGTTCTAGTTTTCATTTTCATTTAGTTTCAGCTGAAGGTCACAGATCAAAGCAGATTGCAGAGGTTAAAGGTTGAGAGCATGACTCCACAAGCCCAAAGGATAAGGCACTGAAACTACAAGAGTTCTTAGAGCCTCATAGGGAGGACTCTATCCCCCATGGAGCCTATGTTGGCACAATATTGGTTTATGCATCAACGTTGAATAAGTGGCGCTACCTAATATTTCACAGAGAACAGAATCTGCATTTCATTATTCATTTTGGCAAATGAATACAATTGTTATGGGATTTTTATTTGTTTTGGGGAAAATTGAAATTATATTGAGTTATTCCCAATATCCAAGTTCAAGCCTCAAAGAACCCATGGATTTATGCTACCGAATTGCATGCATAAACACAATCGGGCACTACCTACAGGCGTTGCGTAATATTCTGGCAGAGGCTAAATTGTGCAGAGTTATTCTATCAATTTTGAGTCACTAATTTAAAACTTAGGTTATGAGCAGTTGAGGATGTATTTTTGAAAAATGAAGGAGGTTTTTGTTAATAAAACTCCAAATAACAAAAACCTCTCTCAGTTTTTCAAAATATGTTTTGGTTTGAGAGATATTGGATATAGAAGTAGGCATTGCGTACTCTGCACAGTGGCACTACGTACTAATTTCTTGTAGCGGTCACAGTTTTGATATTCGCCTTGTTGGGAGGTTTCCACATGTCAAGGAGAGTTTGAATGACTTCTCAAGGATCACTTAGATGTCAAGGGACACCTGTACCTAATATTTAGCTCCATAAAAGGCCTCGTGCAATGAGGTGGAGACATTTCATTAATGACTTCCAACAAATTCCTGAAAATCAACAGTTTGTTGGATTTTTGTCTCTTTGATTGTTGCCACCTATCTCCTAGGCTTAGAATCCAATGGAGGAGATGGTATTCAACCTCCTTAGTTCATTTGGATGCTATTTTCTATTTAAAGAAGGAAATATCTCTTGGAGAAGGAGGATGGATGAGCCAAGAAAGGCTAGAGAGAGTAAGGAGTAGGCAGTTTTCCTGTAGGTGTTCATTTGTAAGCCTGTGGGAATTTTTTGATTGTAAGCATTACTGCTATTGGAGTCTCATGAGATATGTGATTTCATATTGTAACTCTTCTTTTATATTTCTTCTTATTTGAATATATTGCAGATTTGAGGATCAAAGGATGTCAATGATTTATGGATCCCTAAGCAGCAGAGGATCTGTTGTATTTTGTCCATCAGTCATTGTTTATATTCAAGTATTTGTTGATTCATTAAATTGAGAGGATATCTATTTACTGAACATTCTATCTTATGTTTTCCTTCTTCATTTCTTCCACCTATCAGCATATAATCTTGTTTTCTGGTGAGCATCTTTTGTGCCTTAGATGAATGGGATGTTTGTGACTCCATTGCCCATTGGTGTAGCCTATTGATCTATAGTTTGTTGCCCACTCTCTTTCTTTATCCATCTTTTTGATCCACCTATTCAAAACCAAAGTTATATTTTACATTCTGATGGGTGATGAGCTTACACTTTAGCAGTCAAAGTGTGACTTTCAGTGCTAACAATAGGTAGATTGTAATACGGAAGAGGGTATGATATGAGTTTGGTTGTAAATTTGTATATCGCGGAAGTGACGGTATTGTTCATAGGTCATGGAACAATAGAAGTCCAATATAGAGTCCACCTAGCGGGAATCCGCGGTCGGAGAAGTGTCTGGGTATGGAATCGGGAAGCGATCGATTGACGTCGCGATATAAGATCACGAGTGCAAGCTTGAACCCGCAAGTCCGCCCACACGCGCAGCCAAACATTTTCGAAAAAATGAATAAGTGATGAGAAAGATAAAGTTCAAGGAAAAGAGAAGCGAATATTTGGCTAAGTATAGAAGACGGAAAAGAAGGGCCAATATATTCACATCTGTAACATATATCCCATTTTCCTGCCAAGACATATACTTGGAAAGAAGTGTGAAGGTGGCGGGCACAGAAAACAATGACTAGGAATACGATCCATGAGTTTACTTGGTTCTTGGTTGTATGCTTCATCTGTCAATGTGTATATCGCGGAACTCCGAGTCATTTTTTTAGCCAGGTAGCCCGCAAGTTCGACAGTCGATTTGTATAGTGCGGAACTCTGGGTGTTGTTTGTAGGACACAAAACTATAGAGGAAATGATTTGCCCTTTAATATAGCTTATGTGACACAAATGTGGTATGGCTCATTTTAGCACTTTTCCATCCGTAAACAATGGAAATCTTGAGCCCACCAACCCTGGAGCCCATGTGTCAATTTCTATATCACGGAGCTTCGAATGTTGTTTGGAGGTCAAGGAAAAATAAAAGTGAAATGTTGAGCTAGCCAGCGCGCAAGTGCACCTATCAATTTCTATATCACGGAACTTTGGTTGCTATTTTTAGGACACAGGACAATAGAGCGCCAATTTAGAGAAAGGGAAGCATTTGGTGGAAATGCGTGAATCCACCAAGCCGCGCAACAAGGCATTTTCGAGAAAAAATGATTAAGTAACCAGGAAGAGAAACTACAGGGGATAAAAGAGTGGGAAAATAGAAAGGCAGAAGGCATTTTTTGTAAGCACAAATTGGTTTCAAAGAAGCCCCATTGTTGCAAAACCATCATTTTCTACTAATTGTCAGCAAATGATTTGTTAAAGATTATATTTTATTACAACATGTGCGTGTAAATATGTTCTTGATACATTCTCCCATGACTGTAACATATTAACTTAAGTATTAAACTTCATTTTCTAGTAATTGTCGGCAAATGATTTGTTGAAGATTAGATTTTATTGGAGAATGTGTGTTGGCACAGGGGCAGACCCAGGGTTCAATGCTACAACAACGCACCAACAAAACCCTAACTACTGGCCCTTTCGACATCACCTTCAAAGAAGATGAAGTCTCACCTGAGGTAGAGGCAAGGGTGGTTGTACAACTCAAGTGTCTGTAACCTTAGTTGGGACACAAATCTGTTATTAAGATACTTAACAGAGCACTTAACATCAATAGTTCATCAATATTCAACCAATAACTACTGCGCAGATAAAATAGAGCATCGCATCATTCACTCAGATCTGATGTATTTAAGCACTCTATCATGAACAAGCAAGTTATATCTAGCAGATCAAGCACTAAGCATCTTCATGTGGATCAAATCTAACACTCTTACACATCATTAGCACAAAGCATGAGCAGATTTATCTATTTCTATCAAAGCACTCAACAAGAGAGTTTATAAACACATTAAGACAAGCACAAAGCATAACAACACAATGTTTACGTGGTTCACCCCCACCCTAGGGCTACGTCCACCAACTCTTCTTCTTTATTGTCTTCAGTCAATCAGTTACAAGCACAGAGCCTCAAAAACCTTACTCCACACAGGACAAAAGATCTGTGCAGCTCACTAGATCCTTCTTCCTTGCGTTCCAGCACTAAGCCTTCCACAATCTTGCTACAATGACTTGCACTTAAATCTGCAAGTCTCACACAGTATGCACAAAGCCTTACAAGTCATGATCACACAGATCCAACTCTTGGCACTTAGCCTACTTGCATACTAACATCACATAGATGCCTTCCTCTCTCCCTTATATTGCCTATACAACTATTTATACATACAAAATAGGCATAAACATGTGTAAACCCATGGTTCAAGATCCCATTCCCGTTACATATTCCCACATCCCAAAAAGGATCCAAAAAGGGGTTGAGATCCCGCGATCTCTACTTCGTCTTGCGCTCCTCCTTCGACAGGTTGTCAAAGTCCAAAAATAGGTCAAACTTGACCATATATCAACAAAATCTAGTCAAGGGCCAACATGCCCCCAACACTCACCTGTGGCTCCTCCCAAGTCACTCTGATGTAGGAAGTTCTGCTTCGAATGCCTTGATCTTGGCTCAAAATGCTTCGACTTGATGTTGTGATACACACTCTTTTTCAACAACTTTTTGAATGATTGCATCATTCACAGGTCCTTCCAGGCGTTGTTCTACTACGGTGCTAACCTGCTCCAATTCTTCTCCCTGGCCTTCTACCTCTGTAAACAATTGATAGGCCTTATCTTGTACCGACTGGAGTTTCTGAGTTATCTCCATAACTCTGCTTTGAATTGTATGGATCTACTGTTGGACGGTGTACTGCTCTTGAAATCTCTTCATTCTTTCCATAGCTGACAGAGACTTCAACTGTGCCTGTAGTGTTTATGTGTGTTGCTTCACTTCCTGGAGTTGTGACTCCAGTGCCTTCAATTCCATATTCTCAGCGAGCTTCTCATACGTATGGGAACTGCGATCAGTGAATTGCTTGCATTCTAAGGTAAGGGCCTTCATTTTGTCAACTGTGCTACTGGCGGTTGCTTCCCTTTGGTCTCGTACATCTTGAGGGGTCTCGGGTACTGTGCGTAGCTCCAAATCTGCTATGCGTTGTTGTCGTTGTTGGATCACTTCTTCAAGTTGCACTAATTGCTATCGAATTCTCTCTTCGGCCTTTACTTCTACAACTATCACAGAGCGAAGCATTCTGTTGACCATTTCTTTTACTTCGAGTTTCTCTGTGAGCAATTGTTCCTTTTCTTTCTGCAGTTTGGCTTTTTCTTCGTCGAACTTTTCCTGGAGAGTAAGCTTCTCTCGTTCTGCAGTACTGCGTTTCTCTACAAGGACTATGATCGTTGAAGGCAAGCTTTGACTGTATCAACTATTCGGTGGAGTTGAGCTGGCTCATCTCCTAGTTCTGGTGCTCCTAATGGTAGAGGCACAGTGGAGGCTGCGCGGCTGGACTGTAGTGCTTGTTGCACTCCTTGGAGCTCAATCTCAATTCTATTGTACATCACTTCCTACTTAACCTCTTGGTTCTCTTCTATCTCCAACGAAGCATCATTCAGGGCCGCTATAATGAAATCGAAGTCATCCGATGTGAGGATAGTCTGCATTTTTGTCATAGAAACTTTTGATTTCTTCCGAGAGGAAGGCTTCGGGGGGGGGAACCTTCCTTTTCTTCGAGGGGTCCTCCTCATCTCTAGGCGGTGTAACCTCGACTTTATTCTATTCAACTTTTGCACCATCTATATTTTCACCATCACCTCCTTGATCTGGTGAGATGGAAGCAGTCTTTATGGATGCACTGTCTAAATCCTGACCTCTTCAGTTTTCTTCGTCCTGCTAGGTCCGGGTGTATCCTACGCAGTTTCTGGACTGTCTATATTGGATATCTCCGCAGAGTCTACTGGAATGAGGAGGTCCTTCGACCAGTCCTTTTTGACCTCCTCCAAGTCCTCCTCTGTTAGCTTGTAATAGGACTTAAGTTGATGCTTATGTTCGTCAGCACCCACCGTGATGTAAATGAAATGGCGGTCCACACTGAATTTCATCAAAGGTTGGAACCTATGTAAAGTATTCAGAGTTATGCAAGGTGTGGACTATATGGCTACCTTCAACTGGTTTTAGTATGCATGAAATACAACATTGTACTACCACTATTCATTCATGTCGCTTGAATACCACAGTGTGTTGAATTTCGCTGCCAATGGTTCAAAGGGATCGATGTCCGGGAAGGTCGCACCTTCTGGCATCTCCCAGGAAATGAAAGTGATCAGGATCAATAGCCAGCTGAAGTGGAATTCGTACCCTTGATCCTAGGCTTCTCTGCAGTCAAGTTCTAATTGGTTCACCATGTACTTCTCCCAATTCATTTGTAGGCCCTCTGCACACTTCCCTGCGAGGTCGACTACAAAACTAGTCACTTGGGTGGGTCGGTTCTTGTGTACTAACTTCCCTGCAATCATCTGACAGGCGAGGCGCACTGCGCCACTCTATATAGAAGCTACCTTGTAGCCTTGTGTTCCTTTCTCGACATTTCCATAGGTGTCCTTTATCCTTTGTGCAAGAGCGCGGTCCATGGATTTTCCAGGATAGAAATCCTGTGGGTCGGGTCCTTGCATACTAAGCCCGGTGATCCGATTTATCAATGTCGGATCCACTGTTATGCAATGATTTAACCATAGATAACCTCCATGGTAACAAGATAGTAGCAATTTGACACATGCATTCACCCCCTGGTGTCGTCCGAAGTGTAGAATCTTCATAACGTTCAGCAGGGTGGACTACGTGAGGTTATGGGTCCATGATTGAGAAATGATCTTCGAATTATTTCCCTTTTTTCTGGTCACGTACTTATGTGGGGTGAGCATGTTGTAAACTTTCCGATTGTCGAGGTCGAAGTCGCTAAACTTCAACGCTGCAATCTTATCTTGGTCTGCGTGAACTGCGCGTATCCTTTTCGAGAGGTACGTAGTGACCAAAGCGTACTCAAAATCTCTAGGTACGTTGTCGTAGTTTATAGCACCGCTCAAAGGTGGTATATAAGTAGGTAATATGCTCGGAATCAACTTAGCATTTGCTAAGTCATCTCTGTTCTTAGTTCGTTTCTCGTCAGACGGTCGAGATGGTCCTACTCGAGCAGTGGATGGAGATGTTGGAAGTCCTCTCGTGGATGATGCTTGTATACCTATAGACATCGACATGACTCTCTCAATCATCAGGTTGGTCAAAACTTCCTCAACAACTCTTTCTGCAGCGCTCAACTCATCTGACATACACGCTCGGGGTTAACAATCTCAGGTGCGGGGGGGTAGCTTAGACACAGTAACGAGAGAGAGAGCACAAGCACGATGATCATGGTATAAACTCAACGTAGTCTATGGGTTCAAATTCTCAATTGGAAAAAGTGTTCTCGGTGCATGGCACGGTGGGATAAATAGGTAACTCGACAACGAGTCCCTTACAATGAGTATGAGGTCTTCATTAACTTGGTTATGTTCGTTATGGCATGGTCTCAATGGTCGGATGGCGAGCTGGCTGGCCATAAATGGATTTCTATTCGTTCAGAGCATTGATCTAACGATTATAATGTTCCCCAACAACTATATTGCTTCGCCATGGTGAAGTGCCATGTGTCACTGTTCTGATATCCCGACGAAGCTCCAATTTTGCAAATTTTCCTTCTGTGAGGTTCCCTTTGGGACTTTCTGTAACTTTTCAATCTTAGTCCTCTTCTTACTTAGATTTCTAGCCTTCTTTCTAGTGAGCTTCGTCTCAGTATGCCTTTTTCCATTATGATTCTTATCTTCTCTTAACATAGTTACTTCGTGTTGTTGAAATTATTTCCTAGGATTCAGAGGTAGTACCTCTTCTTTGTCTGGGATAAGTACTTCAGTCTTTTGTTGGTATTCTAATGTTCTTGCAGCTTCGACATCTGGGTCTCTAGTGTTAAATAGCTTCGATCTGTTCTCTTGTTCTGCAATCAAGTGTGCGATCCTTCTAGTCATGAATTCTTTTAACTCCTGCTTTTGTTGTTCTAACACTGCTTCTTCTTCCTTCCTTCTGGATTGGTCTCTTTCAATCCAAGGGTTGGCTAGTAACATAGTAAACGGGGCACTGTCTTCAATAAATTTAATAATCTCAAAATCTTCTTCTGTCGAAGTTCCATTAACATGCATAGGTACATGGGCGAGCTTCCCACACAGGTTTACCAGTTTTCCTCTGAATAATCCTATTCCTCTTAATGAAGGAATAATAGTAGGCTTCCCTATAGCTTCTCAAGTTCTTTCTATCATGATATTCACCTGTGTTTCCTCATCCAGAACACACTCAATGTCGAAGTCTCCTATTCTTGCTTCGATGCATTCTTTTTCTTTGAATATCCCTGATAAGTTGATATGTCGGTGGTCATTCAGGGTTTCTTTCATCTGTAACAATACTTTCTCTGATTCTTTCTAGGATTCCACCATTTCTGGATCTGCCTTAGGGTTTTCCTAGTTCAGATTCATTCTTTCAACTTTAGAAATCATTCCAGGGCAATCCAACAATTCATGGCCCATAGCTTTGCAACAAAGACAACTAGGTCTTCTTCCAGAGCATTCCTTGGCAAGATGTCATGGTCTTCTACAACTGTAACAGAGGGTTAATCCTCACTTTCTTTTAAATGATCCCCAACTTCTCATGTACTGCGCACTAGGAGCATAGGGGCTAACCTGCAACAAATTCTTTCTAGGATCCTGCATCCACTTGTTAGTCCAAACATTCTTTTTATGCATAGGTATAACATATCTTTCACTATTCTTATCAGATCTACTCATATCAAGCATTCTTTCATCTATTAGGGCCCTAGTTTTCAAGCTAGGACAGAACCTATCAAACATACCTAGATCCATACTCTAGAAACAAAAATTTCCACTTATCTTACTTCTACAAAGCACAAAGCTTCCATATCTAAAACTTTTCACTATTCTTACCTTTATCAGAGCACATAGCTTGCAGATCTTACCTCTTTTACTCATAAATTCTCACTTTTACCTTTCTTAGAGCACAAAGCTTTCAGATCTTGCTTCTCTCCTTCAAATCAGACTTCTTTTATTCAGATCGAGCTTCTTTCTTTTAGCACAGAGCTTTATAAATCAAGTAGAATACTGCACACTAGAGCGACCGATCTATGCACAGAGATTTCACAACTTCAGGATGAATCTTTGCACAAAGATCCTTCTTTCTCAATTCCCAGCAATCACAGTTTCAAGTCCCAACAACAGAACCATTTGTTGGGACAAGGGCAGACCCAGGGTTCAACACTACAACAATGCACCAACAAAACCCTAACTATTGGCCCTTTCGGCAACACCTGCGAAGCAGATGAAGTCTCACCCAAGGTAGAGGCAGGGGTGGTTGTAGGACTCAAGTGTCTGCAACCTTAGCTAGGACATAGATCTGTGATTAGGATACTTAACAAAGCACTTAGCATCAATAGTTCATCAATAGTCAACCAATAACTACTGCGCAGATAGAACAGAGCATCACATCATTCACTCAGATCTGATGTATTTAATCACTCTATCATGAACAGGTAAGTTATATCTAGTAGATCAAGCACTAAGCATCTTCATGTGGATCAGATCTAGCACTCTTACACATCATTAGCACAAAGCATGAGCAGATTTATCTATTTCTATCAAAGTACTCGACAAGAGAGTTTATAAACACATTAAGACAAGAACAAAGCATAAAAACACAGTGTTTACGTGGTTCACCCCCACTCTGGAGCTACGTCCACCAACTCTTCTTCTTTATTTTCTTCATTCAATCGGTTACAAGCACGTAGCTTCAAAACCCTTACTTCACACAAGACAAAAGATATGTGCAGCTCACTAGATCCTTTTTCCTTTTGTTCCAGCATTAAGCCTTCCACAATCTTGATATAATGACTTGCACTTAACTCTGCAAGTCTACACAGTATGCACAAATCCTTACAAGTCTTGATCACACATATCCAACTCTTGGCACTTAGCCTACTTGAATACTAACATCACATAGATGCCTTCCTCTCTCCCTTATATTGCCTATACAACTATTTATACATACAAAATAGGCCTAAACATGGGTAAACCCATGGGCCGACATCCCATTCCTGTTACATATTCCCACATCCCCAAAAGGACCCAAAAATGGGCCGAGATCTTGCGATCTCTGCTTCATCTTGCGCTCCTCCTTCAACAGGTTGTCGAAGTCCAAAAATAAGTCAAACTTGACCAGATATCAACAAAATCTGGTCAAGGGCCAATAGTGTGGGTGTAAGCATGTTTCTGATACATTCTTCCATGACTGTAACATATTAACCTAAGTACTAAACTTTGTGCATTATGGGTTGTTAGCATTAAAACTTAATAACTGTATGTCCGGCACAAGAATGACGATTTTGCTGCAACATTGTACATTGGTATTGATATGTTGTATATGCATTACGAATAGAATTGAACGTTGGTTTAAACTGTGTGTAATCCATTTTTTGTTTGCATAAAAGCCTGGTGGATTGACACAATACATTGTCATATAATTGTTACATGTTCCATCTCAGAAAAAACAACCTAACTAAACACAATATCGACGAACTACAAGACCACCGGACCATGTCAATGAGAACGGACCTTAAATCCAGAAAAGAAGCAGCAACGAAGACTCAAAGGCAATTTTTTTTAATAGCAAATATATTTAAAAAAAAAAAAAACACTGAGTATTGTACATCTATCCCTAGAAATTGGACCCAATTCTTCAGGCCAAAACATTGAACGTATCTGCCACAAACATAGGCACGGGATCCGCACTATGCAGGATCCTTACAGTTTTATCCTCGATGAATCATCATGTGGTAAAATTGATAGTTTTTAGAAGCTTCCCATGACGAAGAAGACGAAAAATGTTGCAGGGAAAATGGAATAGCCCTTAACTAAAAGTTAGGACACAACTAGAAACCACCTTCAGGGACACAAGTTGCACGTGTAATTTTAGAGGCCCAAATTAGTCCATTCTGGGTGGAAGGAGATGACTAGTAGAAATATGCCTTGCAATAGTGAGTTTTGGACCTAATTCTCGAAGATGTTAATTGTATATTCAAGGAACAAGACAACAGTCCCGCAAGTGAATAATTTTTTTGTCTTGAAATATATCTCTCGGGGCATCAACATATCATTTCTTTACAGTGAAACTCTTTCGCCCAGAATGGACTAATTTGGATCTCTGGAATTCCTACTTTCGAGCTGCAAACCGACTATTGTGTTCAGCGTCAGTTTCTTTTCTGAAACTCCTTTTCGTGTTGTCAGGACTGCCATCACTGAGCTGGGAAGTTCTGCTCGTTATGGTTGATTTCAATTTGGGCGTGGGAGTGGGAACAATCTCTGCATTTCCATCATCCATTTTCGTATCATCGCCCATCAGATGATCTTGTTCCGGCTCGGAATCCATGACATCAACCTCTGCGCTAGCCATCAATGCAATTGTGCAGATTCTCAGAGTAGGCAGTGTTTCCTTGGAATTCTTTGGCTTGAAATATACCTCTCAGTGCACCAACGAACCATCTCCTTTTTTGGTCCTGGGCGGAGGGAGATGAGTAGTAAGAATATGCCCTGGAATAGTGGAACCTCTCGCCAATATGCTAGAATGTGTTTACTGTATCTAGACAAAACTGCTGCCATACGTTAACGAGAATTTTTGTTTGCTCCAGATGATGTTTGAAATGAAAATTAGGGAGGGATAATATAACCCTCCGCAAATTATGGTTTGTTGTGTATCAATGGAATATCTCCTCGAGCCTTTCGCTGATAAATGACAATCTCCAGGGTTCATGTGGAATGACCTGTTACCATTAAAGCTCACTAATTGCATATTTAGAAAAAGCGTGAAGGTCGTGGTGACGACGAAGAGAGATGAATAATTAGAGATTTCTTAAAGGTGCCAACCCGTCGGCGCACAAAAATAGATTGCATCATGTTTAATTCGTAGTAATGACAAATCTTCTCCTACCTTGCAGACATTAATGACATTATTAATGGTTCCTGCAGGATGAACTACTAGCATTAAAGATTAATTATTGCATATCTGGAAACAAGTACGAAGGTATGGGTGATGGCGAATTGCCACAAAGCATTGTACATTTTGTGCACCCGCCAACCCGCGAAACAGATTCAAAGAAATGCCCAAGTATGGAAAGTGGTTGGGCAGATTACCAAAAAAAAGGGCAGAAGATATATCCAGGGCAGACAATCCCGCACTTAGACATTTTCCGAAAAACGAGTAAGTAAAGAAAGGGAAAGCAGAGAGAAAAGATAAAGCGGATGGCAATTTTCAGAAGCGGGAATTGGTCTTAACAGTAACTATGGAGTGCATTAAACATGTTAACAGGTTCTTCAATCAAGGAATAGGTACAACGAGCGATGTTTATAGTTTCCAGGATCTGTTTGTATAAGAAAAGCATCGAAAAGCTACGACACAATCATTTCTTGGATGTTTAAGTAAAGTTTTTGTACTGTTATCTTCACCACAAGTATAACAATGATGAATTTGAATTTTAATGTCCTTTCCTTCATATGATTGTTCCATTAGACTTCGCATAGTATATATTCTTTTATTTCAATTTGTTTGCTAATTTGTGGATCACGGAAGTCAAGGTATTGTTTGCAGGCGGCGAAACAATGGAAATGCAATATTGAACCCGCCTATCTGGTAACTCGCCTTTTCGGAAAACCACAAGCCAAAAATTTATTGCAATATGAAACGGGGAAGTCGTCGGTCGAGCTGGTGACATAAAAGTAAGTTAAATCTGAAGACATGCATCCACCAACTTCCACAGCTAGTAATTTTTTGAAAAACGAGTAATACACACTAAATATGTACTATAAAGTATGCACATGAGATTTTATAGAGCATGTACCGATCCCACATTCCATACTTAGCCACTTTTTGGATTGCAGGTTCTCAGGCTCGCGGGCTCAAAATTGGGCCTCTATTGTTTCATGTCCTACAAATAGCACCCAAGAGTTCCATGATATACAAATTGACAAGCGGACTTGCGGGCTGGCTGGCTCAACATTGCATTTTTGTTTTTTCGTGTCCTTCAAACACCACTCATAGTGTTGCCATATACAAAATGACAAATAGACTCCAGGGTTGGCGGGCTCAAGATTGTGATTGTTTACGAATGTTGATCCCTATCAACTATCTAACACTACCTAAAAATATTATTTTCAATACTAAAGTATTAATATTAAATATTGATAAAGTACAATTTAATTACATAAAATTATTAAAGGATGATAAATATTTTATTTAAAAGAAAAACCCGCATATTCGGAAACTTGGGCTCAAATTTTTTTGTATAATATGAAATGGAGAAGAGGTAGGTCGGGTTGGTGATATAAAAGTGGGTGGAAATCTGAACACATGTATCTTTCAAGTTCCACACCTACAAATTTTCCCAAGAAACCAGTAATACATACTAAATATGTACTTTTATAAAGTATGGCCATGAGATTTTATAGAGCATGTACGGATCCCTCATTCCATACTTAGCCACTTTTTGGATTGCGGGTTCTCGGGCTGGAGGGCTCAAAATTGGGCCTTTGTTGTTCCGTTCCCTACAAATAGCACCGAGAGTTCTGCAATATATAAATTGGCAAGCGGGCTTGTGGGCTATTTGAATTTTAAGGGCCTTATGTTGATGTGATAGCACAATTGGACTTGAGCCAATTTATATTCGTTTATTACAATATGAAACAAGGAAGCAGTCGGTCGGGCTGATCGTGGGTTCTTAGACTGGCGGGCTCAAAAGTGGGCCTCTATTGTCATGTGGCCTACAAATAGCACCTAGAATTCCGTGATATACAAATTGACACGCGGACTTGCGGACTAGTTGGGTCAACATTGCACTCCTATTGTTTTGTGTCATACAAACAACACTCGGAGTTCGACGACATACAAATTGACAAACAGACTCCAGGGTGGCGGTCTCAAGACTGCGATTGTTTACGGATGGTAATCCCTATCAACTATTTAACATTATCTAAAAACATTATTTTCAATACTAAATTACTAATATTAAATATTGATATTGTACAATTTAAATAGACAAAAAGGTTTGTACAATATCAAACGGGGAAGTGGTCGGTCAGGCTGGTGATATAAAAGTAAGTGAAATCTAAAGATGTGAAACTGCCAACTTCCGCACCAAGAAATTTTCCGAAAAAAACTAGTAATACATAATATGTACTTTTAGAAAGTACGGACATGAGATTTTATAGAGCATGTATTGATCCCGCATTCCATACTTAGCCACTTTTTGGATTGTGAGTTCTCAGGCTGGCGGGCTCAAAATTGGGTGCCCTACAAATAGCACCCAGAGTTCCGCGATATACAAATTGACAAGTGGGCTTGCGGGCTATTTGAATTTTAAGGGCGTTGTGTTGATGTGATAGTGCAATTGGACTTGGGCCAGTTTATATTAGTTTATTACAATATGAAATGGGGAAGTGGTCGGTCGGGTTGATCGCGAGTTCTCGGACTGGCGGGGTCAAAAGTGGCCCTCTATTGTTATGTGGCCTACAAATAGCACCCAGAATTCTGCGATATACAAATTGACATGCAGACCTACGGGCTAGTTGGGTCAACATTGCACCCCTATTGTTTCGTGTCATACAAACAACACTCAGAGTTCGACGACATACAAATTGACAAACAGACTCCAGGGTGGCGGCCTCAAGACTGCGATTGTTTACGGATGGTAATCCCTATCAACTATTTAACATTATCTAAAAACATTATTTTCAATACTAGATTATTAATATTAAATATTGATATTGTACAATTTAAATAGACAAAAAGGTTTGTACAATATCAAATGGGGAAGCAGTCGATCGGGCTGGTGATATAAAAGTAAGTGAAATCTAAAGACGTGAAATCGCCAACTTTCGCACCAAGAAATTTTCCGAAAAAAACTAGTAATACATAATATGTACTTTTAGAAAGTACAGACAGGAGATTTTATAGAGCATGTATTGATCCCGCATTCCATACTTAGCCACTTTTTGGATTGCGAGTTCTTAGGCTGGCGGGCTCAAAATTGGGTGCCCTACAAATGGCACCCAGAGTTCTGCGATATACAAATTGACAAGTGGGCTTGCGGGCTATTTGAATTTTAAGGGCGTTTTGTTGATGTGATAGCGCAATTGGACTTGGGTCAGTTTATATTAGTTTATTACAATATGAAATGGGGAAGCGGTCGGTCGGGTTGATCACGGGTTCTCGGACTGTTGGGGTCAAAAGTGGGCCTCTATTGTTATGTGGCCTACAAATAGCACCCAGAATTCTGCGATATACAAATCGACATGCAGACCTGTGGGCTAGTTGGGTCAATATTGCACTCCTATTATTTCGTGTCATACAAACAATACTCGGAGTTCCACGACACACAAATTGACAAACGGACTCCAGGGTGGCAGCCTCAAGATTGTGATTGTTTACGGATGGTAATCCCTATCAACTATTTAACATTATCTAAAAACATTATTTTCAATACTAAATTATTAATATTAAATATTGATATTGTACAATTTAATTAGACAAAAAGGTTTGTACAATATCAAATGCGGAAGTGGTCGGTCGGGCTGGTGATATAAAAGTAAGTGAAATCTAAAGACGTGAAACCGCCAACTTCCGCACCAAGAAATTTTTCGAAAAAACGAGTAATACATAATATGTACTTTTAGATAGTATAAACACGAGATTTATAGAGCATGTATTGATCCCTCATTCCATACTTCGCCACTTTTTGGATTGCAGGTTCTCAGGCTGGTGGGTTCAAAATTGGGCCTCTATTGTTCTGTGTCCTACAAATAGCACCCAAGATTTCTACGATATACAAATTGATAGATGGACTTGCGCATTGGTTGGCTCAACATTGCACTTCTATTTTTTCGTGACCTCCAAACAACATTCGGAGCTCCGCGATATAGAAATTGACACACGGGCTCCAGGGCTGGTGGGCTCAAGATTGCCATTGTTTACGGATGGAAAAGTGCTAAAACGAGTCATACCACATTTGCGTCACATAAGCTATATTAAAGGGAAAAGCATTTGCTCTATAGTTGTGTGTCCTACAAACAACACCCAAAGTTCCGCACTATACAAATCGACAGCCGAACTTGCGGGTTGGCTGGCTAAAAAAATGACTCAGAGTTCCACGATATACACATTGACAGACGAAGCATACAACCAATAACCAAGTAAACTCGTGGATCGTATTCCTAGTCATTGTTTTCTGTGCTCGCCACCTTCACACTTCTTTCCAAGTATATATCCTGGCAGGAAAATGTTATATCTGTTACAGATGTGAATATATTGTCCCTTCTTTTTCGTCTTCTATACTTAGCCAAATATTCGTTTTTCTTTTCCCTTAACTTTATCTTTCTCGTCACTTATTCATTTTTTCCAAACAGCTCTCGGAGTTCCGCACCATACAAATTGACAGACAGACTCCAGGGCTGGCGGGCTCAAGATTGCCATTGTTTACGGATGGTAATCCTTATCAACTATCTAACATTATCTAAAAAAATTATTTTCAATACTAAATTATTAATATTAAATATTGATATTGTACAATTTAATTAGACAAAAAAATTTGTACAATTTCAAACGGGGAAGCAGTCGGTCGGGCTGGTGATATAAAAGTAAGTGGAAATCTGAACACGTGCATCCACCAACTTCCACACCTAGATATTTTCCGAGAAACAAGCAATACATAGCAAATATGTACTTTTATAAAGTATGGAAATGAGATTTTACAGAGCATGTACGGATCCTTCACTCCATACTTAGCCACTTTTTGGATCACGGGTTCTCAGGCTGGCGAGCTCAAAATTTAGCCTCTATTGTTCTGTTTCCTACAAATAGCACCCACAGTTCCGAGATATATAAATTGACAGGCGGACTTGCGGGCTGTCTATCTCAACATTGCACTTATATCGTCCCTTGTCCTCCAAACAACACTCAGAATTCCACGACATACAAATTAACAGGCGGACTCCAGGACTGGCGGGCTCAAGATTGTGATTGTTTACAGATGGTCATCCTATCTAATATTATCTAAAAACATTATTTTCAAATACTAAATTATTAATATTACATATTGATATTGTACAATTTAATTACATAAAAATATCAAAGGATGTTAAATCGCTTATTTTAAAAAAATGAAGGAAACAAAACAAAGTTTTTTTAAGATTCTATCACTGCAAGCATAACAACGACCAATTTGAATTTTAAGGGCCTCTTGTTGATATGATAGCACAATTGGACTTCGCACAGTATACATTCGTTGATTTCAAACTAATCTAGGAGATTAATTTTACCAAGTTCATCGATCAAGAAAAAATGCTAAAACAAGCCACATACTACATTTGCGTCACGACGCCATAGAAATTATCAGGCGGATTTGCGGGCTAGTTGGCTAAAAAATTGCAATTCTATTGTTTTGTGTCCTCCAAACAACACTCGGAGTTCCACAATATACAAATTGACAGACGAAGTATACAACCAAGAACCAATTAAACTCCAAACAAGCTGCAAGCAAGTTCCCACAAGGTTCCATAAAGTAGGATGTATCGTCCTTTGCATCAAACAATTTGATATACAAAGAAAAGACGTCGTGGCATTCGTTTTTTATTACATCCGGTATATGTACCCAGTAGAAAATAACCGAGGCCATGGGATATATGAAGTTTGTTGCTATGCTTCCCATTGTCAGACCGAACAATCTTATGCGCATGCAATTCCAAGTAGTCGAGTCTGACGAACATTGATCTGGATGTTGAAGAAATATTATAGAGAAACATGAGGTATTTTTGTTTCTTACCAAAGTTTGATATTTCTTTTTTCCCTTCTTCAGTCGATATGCAAAATTGCATTGTCCTCATTTAAGGTAAATTTGTTGTGTGTGCGAAAGTTGTGCAGCATGTACACACGGCTTGCCTTTTTCTGTAGATATGTTTCATATGACAATTCTGCCAACTTAGGAAGCACATTTTGTAACAGAGGTTTCCTAACCGTACAATGCACGGTTGTGTTTCCCACGGTTCAGATGACAACATTCAGGCAATGTCCATATATATATGGACATTTTTCACCGCATCACAGACAATCAATCGTATCATCACTTATCAAAGCGGAGGCAGAAACAGGAGAGTTTCATTTCGCACATACAGGTTCAAAGGGGGTCGAGTACGCATTCTCTACAACTAAAACACCTTCAACCTGGGAACCCGAGCATAGGAATTAATACATTGAACAATATAATACACAACTGCACACCCCCCCCTAAATAAAAAATAAAAAAATAAAACAAGCCGCAGAAATTTGGTGAAGGGTATTTGTATAAGCAAAGTGAGGATGATTTTGTGGATGTATACGCACAACAGTTGTATAGCTAGCTAGTTTCTTCAGATCATGTATTATATATGCTCGCAACTCTGTTACAAACATTGCATGGGTTGTCCGAAAGATCCTTTCTCTAACATCACTTTTCTTTGTTATATTTTTGAAAAGCATAAGTGGAAGCTACCCTCTATGCAATTGTTGCTCCATTGACGAAGACAAATTTGAATAACAATTGCAGTTGCAACATGGAACAATGCAATATTTGTGTAACTTACCTGAGATACGTGCACATGTGAAAGTAAAGGACAAAACCAGATATGAAAAGCGGTAGCATTGCCTTGTCGTTGTCTGACTCTCCATCCTTTATATGAAGAATGTGTTGCGAGCCAAGTTTTCTCGCCAGTGTGACAGTTGCGCCAATGGTTCTGATTGGGTAAATATCACTACTCTGTGCAAGTTGGTTGATAGTCACGTCCATGACGAAACAATATTTTGAACAAACAACGGGAATTTTTTCCACAATACTTGCTTCGTTGAGTGAAATAATCTGATCACAATCACCATGGTCGTACTCTGTTTTGGGAAATATATTAAAATTTGTAATGGATATCCCATTAGCCGGCAATATCTTTTCTGCATGTTTCTAGATAAGTTGTGTAGGAATACTCAGTGTCATTGTCATCATGGCCTCCTTGTCTTTCATGTCAGCATGCATAATGGATCTAGTTTTGTTTTCCTTGTCCAAGTAGGTGCTACAAACGACCATTATGTCCCCGAGGAACACTTGTCCAGTTCGACGGTTGTTCAAGCCCTCTATTGATAGTACTTTGGGTGTCACAACTCTAGACCTGGTGACAATTTTTGAACAGGAAAACTAAAGTGAATGGTAGTGTGATTTTTTTTTATTTTTTTTTGTATTCTTCTTTCACTGGCATAAATCTACAAGTACACGCATAGATTCGATGAATTATGGAGCCAGAGTTTTGCAAGCACGTCTCTTAGTCTGTGGAACATGCGATATGTTCGTCGTCTTGCTTGTACTTGTTGATACTTCTTGTGAACTGCAAACCATGCATTGCAGATGACATCAACATATTCACCATGCCATAGATGACTAAATAGTCGAGGATATTTGTTTGGTAAATATACTAAGAGCAGAGCGTATGCATCTTTACCTTTGGCCTTGTCGGTCTACTGATGTCTAGGATGACTGACTTCTCATGGCCATGTTACTAGTCCAACTTTTTCTGATGCAAGCATGTGCAGATGAACATCGGGACTAAACAAGCATATGCATTGTATATTGTCCATCAGAAGGACTAAATAAGTGTAAAATTGTATGCATCTAATTTTTTTTAACTGGAAAAATGTTTAACCGTAAACAGGGCGTGAGGGCGGGGCACCACGACCAATTTGTATATCGCGGACCCCCGAAAGCCAGAGGAGCAATCTTGAACCTGCCAGCTCGGCACATGCAATTGACAAAGTGGGTAATTATGGAATAAGGTAGAAGCGCGACCATAGATGTGAAACTGTTAGTCTGCGAACCGGCGAACCAAGGCATTTTTGGAAATACCACTAAGCAGATCAATCAGAAAACAAAAGGGATAATAGAAAATGGAAAAAGTAGAAATAGGGAGGGCAAAAAGGGCCATTGCTACCAAGACATCGTTTTCAAGTCTAATATTATATTCCCCCACCTGGTTTGTATATTTAATTTACCAGCACAGTTGGTATACCTTTTAGAAGATTGTACCACATAACCCTCTGTTGTTGCACAAAACAATTCATCTTCTTGTCCAACCAACTTGTTTCTTCCAAGGTACCAACGTCGAATATGCAATGGACATGAAGGCAAGTTAGTATGAAGACAGACATGTAAAAGAAAGAGAAACATGTCTAATTATTCCAATGTAACAACAAGCAGAATACACAGAATATATTATATTTGAAGGAAGAAAAGAAGGGGAAAAAAATAAAAATAAAATAAAGGTGAAAAGCAGTAGAACAAGCACAACAAATATACAGATAGAAAATGAAGAAATGAACAGTGGAATATGAAAAAAGAGCACAGGTATCCACTTATGTAATTCCTAGGCTACAATCTCACCAAAGAGTTCATCGTCCTATCCAGTCATTCTGTTTGTTTAAATGTAGCAATGCAACGAAAACACAATGGACATGAAGTAGGTTAGTATGCAGGAATGCATGTAATGAAGATACAATAAACTAGGTGAACACATATAAAGATTATAAATGAAATATAAAACAATGCAATATGAAATAACAGTACAAGCGTGCACCTTTATATATCCTCTTCAAGCGATGTAGTGAAGACTCCGTCATTTTCTCGATCTATTTTGTTTGTTTGAATGTGGGAACGCACAAAATACAATGAACATGAATGGAAGCTGATATGCACCAGACAACAAGTAATATGTACATACAGCAAAAGAGACTCAACGAACAGTCTAAAATATAGGCAGAAACATGAACCTTTGCGCTTCTCCATCCATAGTTGCAAATGTGTAATTTTTTTTTCCCTGGCCAAAATATATTACAAGCCACAAAATATTACGAAATTGCATGGTCATAGCTAAACGATTTATGGTTTTCCGTGAAAAATCATCCAGATATGCTTCCACCAATGGAAATACATCTTCTTTATCCTCTACATAGACTGTTGTGCCCACGATACAAGATTTTGGTTTTTCATCGCAAACTAACCATATATGCTTCCAGACATGGAAATATAATTTTGCAGAATCTTTGTTGTACATATCATATCTCAAGTACAAGACAGATTGTATCGTGGGCACACCAGTCTGTGTAAAGGATAAAAAGCATGTATTGTCATATGGTCACATTTGACCATACATGGTTTATAAATGCAGCCTGCATATGCTTTATTTTAACAAAAAAACAACAGATATTGCAATTGCACATGCACTTCTCCAAGTATTTTTCATGCAACTATTTTCTTCCATGCCAGCACTAAAGCACCAGCAAAATCTCACAGGAGAACATATATCGACCTCGACAGACAGGGAAAATAACACAACTGCATGTCGACTCGTGGGTGCAGGGGCCGAACACCGTAAAGCGCCCAAAAAACAATAATAATCCAAAAAGAAACCAACTACAACTACCGGCGCAGGACCCCAACCCTGCAAAGATGAATCAAACAAACGAAAACAACAAGCACTAAACCAGCGAGAAAGCACAAACATGCCTAACTGCAGCCCCACAGCCCCAAAGCGTAAACCCAAGCCAAACAAACACAACCAGCAACCCAGGAACCAATGAACCAACAAACAAGCAACAACCACCGAACCAGCAAACAACATATGTATCTCCAACGATTACGAAACTGCAGTTGAACCACAAAAGGAACCGGAAACATATGACGAGCATGCTAGTATAAATAAGCAAACATTCTTACTTCCAAACTACAAACACTGAACAACAAAAAAGGAATAGAAAATAAAACTATGGCTTGGAATCTTACTCTGAAACGATGAAAAGCATAAGCGAAGGTCGAATTGTGAACCAAACAACAACAACCAGCAACCGACGAACCATCGAAGAAGAAGCACTCACCGAACCAGTAAACAATGTATGTAGCTTCAAGGATGACGGAATTGCATTGCAAATCTAGAAGAAGGATGAAACATAGAATGCTTATTCAACTGGCGGTGGACAACAATATTGTGCAAAATCACTGCAACATTGTCTGGAAAATTTCGAGGAAAAATGTACTCTGAGAAACGTATTTAGATAAACATTTAAGGCTGTCAAGTTGTCTAAGGACCTCACGGTATGCAAACATTTAAGTTGTCAGGCCTGTTGGAAGACTTCGCGCATTGTAAACATTTAAGTTGTCAGGCCTGTTGGAAGACTTCGCGCATTGTAAACATTTAAGTTGTCAGGCCTATTCAAGCACCTCAAAAAAAGTGTCAATACATTTCAATACAAATACATGCAGCAAGGACATTATAAACTTTGGAATTCTCGATCACTACAAAGCTTGGATATCTAAACATTTCGATATGATTATTACTAATAAAAACTTACGGATATATTCACCTAGCAGGAAATGGTAAGACAAACATTCG
This sequence comes from Picea engelmannii, assembly GCA_009831015.1. Lineage (NCBI taxonomy): Eukaryota > Viridiplantae > Streptophyta > Pinopsida > Pinales > Pinaceae > Picea > Picea engelmannii. The sequence goes on along the minus strand of ML790593.1, from coordinate 44,929 downwards.
AACTAATGCTAGCATTAATCCACCTTCAAGCAATACATAGGAAAAATATATGATTCAAAAAGACTGTATACGATAAAAAAGTTTGGATATGTTACCATATAAAACATTGGGAATAGCGAAGCCGGCAACAAGACCTCCAATCTCTTATCCAATCAGATCAGTACATATATGGTACTTTTTATTATATAAAAATCTATGTTTTTTGTTCCCTAGCTCCAACAATACATATTATGCAAATATTTGTGGTCAACAGACAAACTAATACGTAGTCAACGAATTATCGATCACTATAGTCCCTCTATGCCTATGACAGGGACTAATAACTTGTATATTTTAAGTTCATCTTGAATGACGAAATACAATTCATTAACATTCCTCGAAACTCTTGGTCTTTGCCTTTTCATGTGCTTTTCAAATTCTTAATTTATAAAATGTGTACTCTTATGCACGCTACTCTTACATTAGATTTTGCAATTATTCGAACAATGTTTGCTTACAACCGGTGGGGTAGAAGCTTTTCCCTAAGATTTGACACCATCTTATTCCGTGTCAATATTTTATATTTCCCAATTTTGAACATTCATTTTATAAATATTCCCACCAAACAATTTTGTATGCACAAATATTACTCTTCTAGGATCTCTTTCATCTTATAATGTTCAAAAAGTCTTCACAATCAATTAGATACTTTGTTTTCAAACTTCCTCCACAAATAGAAACTTATATTTTTATAAGATCCTTGCTATTGGGAAAATTTACTACTTACCTCGGAACATCTCCTTTTTGCTAGAGTGTCTTCCTCCTCATCTACTTCTAGTTCATTTAACTTTTCATCTTTGCTTATTTTTCCTTGTCTTTTGATTTTTCCATTCTCTTTTTAATGATTTCAAATCTTCACTTGTGGTCAATCTTCCTCATATGCATGTCATTTTCATTCTCTTACACTCTTTGAAGTTGCTCAGAGTTTATCTCACTTAGAACTAGACTATTATCATATAAAATCGTGCAATGACCACAAGGCGTCTTACTTCACCTTTCTTTCACATAGAGTTTGAAATCCTCTCTATCTTGACTAACTCCTTATAAACTAGTATAGATCCATCTTCACTACAAATCTATTAAGCACCAAGAGGGATCAAAAATAAATTGAGATGCAAACCTCTTCATGCTTAAAAGATCCCACGTAGGCATGTTTGTATATAGAATAGAATATTTTTTATTTACATTTATAGGACATATTTATGACCTATGGGACCATATGAAGAATTACAAAAAAAAAATTACATCCACAACTTTGATCTCATTTATCTTAAAGATGTATCAACTTGCAATGTAGTATTTTACATTTTTTATTTGGTTTATTTTAATATTTTCATTTATAAGCATTGATGTTACACATTTCATTCATATTAGGATATTATTTTTTAATTATTTTAAAATATTATATTGGGTCAACTTATGCCACGTTTCACGTCAACGTTAGACACAAATGTTACACATATCTCTCGTACTATGTTGTAGAATTCACACCCATATTTTTAAAGATCATTGTAAGATAATCTCCTCTTAAAAAATCACAGGGTTAAGATGGACTTATGTTCTTTATTTTTTAACCGTTTTTTTTAATACAATGAAGAAAAAGGTTAAAAAATGATGATGATGAAGATTGCAATCCATTGAGACCACCTTTGGTCTATCGAACGTATAAAGTAAAATTAACAACATTGATTTATTAAGTTGTTTATATAAGCAAATAACTTGGAAATGAAATTACCAAGATCTCTTTGATTCTTCTAGGTTAACAAGTTATGGAGATTGGCGCTATTGCAAATATTATGAAATTTTGATATAATGTCTATGGAGGTTGAGTATTCCCAGAGAAAGTGATGTTATCCTCTTCTTTAATCGTCTCACGAATTTTAAATATTCTTCCATGCCAATGTGTTTTAGGTCTTGTCCATTGTTGCATGTCACTATGAAGCTCTAATGAGAGTTGTATTAGAGAGATCATTTTGATCTTCTAATTTAAGATTAATGACTTCCTTGTAGTATATCAACTTTCTCTTCTTTCTCTTCTTTATATTGCTTTATACTTTCCCTTAAAAAAAAAAATTAATAAACCTTTTAATACTATTGATGTCTTGAAGGGAGACCTCCTTTGCCATCCCCAATGAATTAACCAAGAAACTACATCTCTACTCCACCCTCTTTTGAGTCTTGAGTGGTTTTTTCTAATGTTCGAAGTAGTGATAGGAAGCCTTTCACTATTGAAGTTAACAAGTTTATTCTTGTACACTAAATACATTATCATAACCTTGCTCTCAATTGGGGGAGGCCCAACTTCTAAAAAGAAAATTACGAAATGAGAGCGGAGATATAATAAAGCAATGTACAAAGATATCTCAGATACCCAATAATATAACAGAAATGTATCAGATATGAAACCATAAACACAAAGATACAGTAATACACAATTTTCAATTAATGAGCAAAAATGTACAAAGACTATAAAATATAGAGTGAAACACTCACTAGAATGGTGGTAGCTTATCTCTAAGAAGAGATGTGTATGTTACTCGCATTCACAAGAAGATGATTGTTACAATGAGGCTCCAAAGGCCTTTTTAACATAAGTAAAATCCAAAACCCTAACCCCGGAAGATGAAAAGCCAAAAGGTTTGTGGGCCCCAATGGGGGTAGTTATTACGTCAACTTCCCAGAAGCGTAACTTTTGCATACGATCTACGTTTCGGGCGCTCGATACACCGTTGGAATGGTCTAACCGAGAAGAAAGATTTTGGACTGGCCTAGGTTAGTGCCTATGGTAGTCACTATTGAGTCGCCAAAGTACCATCTTTTTACCAACCTTTCACTTAACTTTCAAGTCACCTTCACTTCACTTTTAACCATATTTCGCTTTCCCACACCCTTACATTAAACCATGTTCATGATTACATGGGTTTTAGACATATTATTTTCCAATGCATCTATTTTAGTGTTTTTGAGTGAATTTATGATTAAATATTGGAAAAATAACATGTTTACACTTATATATGAAAGTGGGATGAGTTTAATGATGTTTACAGGTGTATTTGAAGACTCCAACCAAGTCAAACTTGACCATCAAGCCTCAAATTCGAATCCTCTTCAACCCCTCAAAGATTTGATGAAGATTTGGAGATTTACTCAAGTATCTTGGATGGAGATTAATCATGA
>ML790593.1:0-41632 GCA_009831015.1 Picea engelmannii | reverse complement strand
CTTGATTGTTGATGGGTTATTTGAAACATTCCGAGAAGACCTCCTGAATGGGAGCTAGTGTTTCCATGCCTACAACAACTAAGCCTTTTTAAGAGTATTTATTTTCAATGCATGAGTGTTTAATTGATGATCTTGATTGTTGATGGGTTATTTGAAACATTCTGAGAAGACCTCCTGAATGGGAGCTAGTGTTTTCATGCCTACAACAACTAAGTCTTAATTAAGTGGAATGCAAGAGTTAGGATTTGATTGAATTTTCTTAGATTAGAGTTAGATGCCTACTCCTGCATATATTTTGTTGGCATCATCACAAGCTTATGAGCATCCCTGGTTGATAATTAAATGAAAGCAATTTAAGCAATTGAATTGCCTCAACAGTCACCTAGGCCCCAAATCCCCAAAAAATGTTGTTTAGGGCCTCAAAATTGCCAAGATGGAAAACGGTTTTTCAAGCTCGTGGAATAGGTGGGTGGCCACCGATATCCACCTCGATCAATCCTCCCTCCTTAGGAAGCAATGGTGTCCATTGCGTTGAGTTCTTGGGGGAGAGAAGAAAGCGATTGTTGAATTTGAATCTTGATGAGTTGATTGCCTTACTGGAGACGTCGTGCTACTTGGTTTGTGGAAGGTTGTCACAAACCTATTGCTGGCAGGGTTGAATCTATTCAACCAGTCGAGATACATGAGATGTATGGGTGCAGAAGGAATCTTTTCTCTTTGTTGCATTCTTATCGACCTTCTTATGTTGGATAGAAGGTGCTTGGTTCGAGGTTGTAGTGGTTGCAATATTCTTTTGTTCACCTTTTGAACAGATTGTGAAGAAGCTGAATTTTGTAGTATGAGATACTACCTTGCAACATTATTTAGGTGGGACAGTAGTTGGAACTACCTCTAGTATCCTATAGAGATGACCCCCCATAGTAACAATGACACTACGTGGTCGAGACTCATAGATAGCATGGCACTTCCACATATATGGTTGGCCCAAAAGAACATCACAGACATCTAGTGGGGCAACATCACATAATACCTCATCCTTGAAGGGTTGGATGTTGTATGACAATCGACATTGTTGGCTGACACGAAGATATCGTCCCTGGCGAAGCCACCCGATGTTGTATGGTTGTGGGTGTGGTGTTGTCGACAACCCCAACTGTTTGATGACCTCTACTGAGATAAGGTTCTTCTGGCTTCTGTTATCAACAATAAAATGCAGCAGGGTCCCCTTCACCCACATCTGTGAATGAAAAAGGTGCTCCCCCTCTTCAGGATCTGTGGGTTCTTCTGGTTGAATTTTTGCAGTCGTGACAATAACAGTGGGGTCTGCGTCGATGATCTTTCTTCTATCAATATTTTCTGAATCAGATTTTGAATCAAGGTTCGGCTCCTTGTCTTTGATCTCAATGACCAATGATTGTTTTGAGCGACATTCATCAGTGTTGTACCAAGGGCTTATGTGGAAATCACACCATTTTCCGGTGTCCTTCTTCGTCTTTCTGTGACCCTTCTTTTCCTGTGGCTTGGATTGGTTTTTGAAAGGTTGTTTGTTAGGGTCGTCTTTATCATACTTTGGTTGTTGCAGATTTGCAGACCCAAACTCTCGTTTGTTCTAGTGCTTAAATTTTTGCTTGATTTTAACATCATATTGATAAGCAACATCGAGTGATGAGATGTCCAGAAAATCCATTTTGATTTGGATGTATCTGTGTAGAGCCCCACGATATTTCAGAACCAAATGTTGTTCGGAGTCTTTGATACTCAGCTTGGTGTGCAAGGTATGGAAGGTATTGGTGAACTCAGGAACTGCTTAGCCCCTCTCTTGTCGCAGTGTGGTCCATCTCATGTATTGGTCCTCATAGTTTCCAACAAGATAACACTGTTCCTTTACCGCATCCACAAAAAAATCCCAAGTGGGCTCGACCCCATATATTCTAGACTCCTCTATGGAAATTTTCTCCTAGTAAGTTTCCCACCGATGTTTGACATGGGGGAGAGCCTTAAGGAGTGTGAAGGTGATATTTTCCCTGTCGAAGAAATTATGAATAGAGAAATAACGTTCTAGCAGATTTAACCATTTTTCTAAGGCATCTGCATCTATCTGTCCTTCAAATATGGGAATATCAAAATTAACTTGTACCTTGAAAGGCGAGGTGCCTCCAAAGTGGTCGCTTGATGAAGACACGTATGTTGTTATCGATCGGTGTTGAAGGATGTGGGAAAAATTCTCCATCATTTCGTCCCTCTGTTGTGTGAGAGCTTGCTCAAGCAACAGATTAATAGAATTGTCTACTCTGTCGTTTTTCTTTTCTTCCACCATGGAGGGTTTCTTGGGCGTGCGAGAGCGATTGTCCTCAAGAGAGATAAGCTCGAGACCCAACTTGCTATACTCAAACCTTGTCGGGGACATGCACTGAAAAACAATCAAGAGCAACATGCTCTGATACCATTGATCCAGATTATTTTCTGCACGAAATGAGAGCGGAGATATAATAAAGCAATGTACAGAGATATCTTAGATATCCAATAATACAACAGAAATGTATCAGAGATGCAACCATAAACACACAGATACAGTAATACACAATTTTCTATTAATGAGAGAAAATGTACAAAGACTGTAAAAATACAGAGTGAAAGACTTGCTAGAATGGTGGCAGCTTATCTCTGAGAAGAGATGTGTCCACTACTCGCATTCACAAGAAGATGATTGTTACAATGAGGCTCCAAAGGCCTTTTTAACATAACTAAAATCCAAAACCCTAACCCCGAAAGATGAAAATCCAAAAGGTTTGTGGGCCCCGATGGGGGTAGTTGATACGTCAACTTCCCAGGGGTGTAACTTTTGCATACAATCTTTGTTTGGGGCGCTCGATACATCGTTGGAAAGGTCTAACCAAGAAGAATGATTTTTGGCTGGCCCAAGTAAGTGCTTTTGACAATCTCTTGGGCTCCAAATCCCCAAAAAACGTCATTTAGGGCCTCAAAAACAACCCCGGAAGTTTGGAACCCGAAAAACTGCCAAGATGGAAAACTATTTTTCGAGCCCGTGGAATAGGTGGGTAGCCACTGATATCCACTTGGATAAGTATTGCCTTTAATTTTAAGATTAATTATTATAAAATGCTTTTGGATCTGCTTGATTTTCCTCCAAGTTTCCCTATAAACACTACAACCCTAACCTCACAACCATAAAGAATCATTAGGGTAACAAGAATATAAAAGAGGACCATATTTTTCTCCCAAAACCATAACTCATACCATAACAAGCTTTCCATCCTCCATTGGTTCATTCTTCAATACTGTAATTCCGATTTAGCCTGCAATGAAAATAAATGTTGTGATAGTTATAAAAAACATAAATCCATCTTAACCCTTAGATATTTTAAAGGGAATTCTCTCACAATGATCATTAAAAATGTACTCATCATTATACAACCTAATATGAGAGTGATGTGTATTTATCATGTCTAAAAAATCAGTACACTACAATATTTACAAAAAAAAAAATCCTTATAAAAAAAAAATCCTTATGTAAAAATAAATTTAAGAAAAAAAACCAAATACATATATAGATATCATTATAGCTATATCTTAACTCAGGATCTAAATTAGTTTTATGAATATCTTGATTTCTTCTTTTGAGCTATAGCAATGCCCCTCTTATCTATATGTTGTAAAAAGCCCACCCTTTTTTCCAACATATAATTCCACTTGTCAATTTCTTTCCCACTACTATCATTTTCTCTCTTTTATATTTTTTCCCACGAATTGTTAGCTTATTTTTCAGTGGGTGAAAGAGAGATTCTTGTTTACAATATGTATTATCATAAAAGGGTGTGGCTAAAGCTCACAAATCTATAGTCATAAGAGCTCAAGAACAGTTACAGCAAAATTTTGCGGCTAAGGAAAATTGTCTAATCTTGACTAGTAAGATCATCACGACTACTTTAACATGGATGACTGTAAAATTCACCTTTTTTAATATTTAATAAAATAAATAAGAAATTAAAATATTGGAAGCATGGATGATTAAGCCTTCTTCCTCTCTTTCTTATCCTTTTTTATTTTACCTTTTATGTTTTCTATTCTTTACCCTTTTTAACTTATTTTCTCATATTCTCTCTTCTTTTCTTCCTCCTTTATGTTCACCCTCTTATCTAATCTCTCCTCTCTTTTTTCCCTCTTTCCTTTAATTTAATTTTTAATTTCTTTGATTCTTTTATCCTTTAACTTTGATCATAATCTCTCTTTTAAAACATATATAGATTTTAGTACATTTTAAATAAAAAAATTTGAATCTATACAATCAGAATTAATTCATCTTTCCCCCTAACCTTTATTATAAGTATATCTTCATTTAATGTTGTTACAACATATATAATTTATTTTATTAATATTTTATAATGGCTATTTCATACCTTGTATTTTATTTAATCTAATCTTAACACTTTTCTTTTCTCTTCCCTTTAATTTAATTTTTAATTTATTTGATTCTTTTATCCTTTAACTTTGATCATAATCTCTCTTTTAAAACATGTATAGATTTTAGTACATTTTAAATAAAAAAAATTGAATCTATACAATCAGAATTAATTCATCTTTCCTCCTAACCTTTATTATATCTTCATTTAATGTTGTTACAACATATATAGTTTATTTTATTAATATTTTATAATGGCTATTTCATACCTTGTATTTTATTTAATTTTATCTGAACACTTTTTTTTTATTATTGTTCTCACAATTTTATTAGTCCTTGATGATGAGTGGAGTGTCCACTCAAAACATTAAACATTTCTCATACTCACACATAGTTCAATCTTCAAAAGTCAAACATTGTTATGACCAACTGTGAAAACTTACACACTCAAAGATTAAAGTACTTTGAAAAACACGCACACACACACACATATATATATCGAAAATAATATCATTATATCATAATAATTACAAGGTAAGGAGCATTGACAGATGATAATATAAAACTAATAGCAACCTAAGAGTGAGAAAATATATTATTACATTAATTTGAAAAATAGTATTACATCAATTTATAAATTTGCATTTCCAATCTGTTAATTGTGTTTAGTTCGGGTGGTTTGGATGAATGATTGTTATCCTCCCCACCGAGCTTCAATTCTTGCAAGTGACATGTTGAACTCTTAACGAGTATATCATTATAATGACTTCGAGCCCTGTTGTTGACCAAACTTGTGCCCTAGAAAATCTAGAATTTACCCTAAATAACATCCTCTAAATGAAAAAAAAAATACTTGAGAATTTTCCTCAAACTTTATCACCTAAAAAAAAAAAATAATAATTCCAATTCAATTTTTAATTTAAAATAATTTATAATATTTTACCAACCACATTTTTTTAATTAAACTTATTCATAGCGCATACTTATATATTCAATTAAAAAACTTTAAATTTTTAAATTTAATATATATATATATATATATATATATATATATATATATAATTTTTACATTTATACTAATTATACTTGAGGTGTTTGTTACATAATCATAAATATTGATTTGTCACTGAAAAGTTTATATTGTCTCATGTTACCATGAGAATGTGTCTTATTAGTCCCCGACGAAGGCAAGACGAGACTTTAGCAATCATTCTGCGTTGACTTTCAATTAGTTTGTGCTTGACATCATGTTTTTTTCATATTTTCCAAACTTGGATATAGGAGAAAAGAAAAGTTTATTTTTTTTAAATATTTAAATTAGTTTTATCCCAAAACTATTGACTGACTGCCAAGATGGATGTCTTATTGCCAATTTTTGATAGATAACCTAAGATTTTGAGTCTATGAATGACTTATTGCCAAATTTTTTTATAGATAACCTAAGATTTTGAAGATAGAATCACATCTCTGTTGCGCAAAGATGAATAAGGAGGATTCGGACCCTGATGATATGGAACATTTGTCTCATTTCACCTTCAATGAATCTGAAGAGTTATGGACCCTAGATTTGAAATATATCATTTTAGACCTGAAAACGCAACACAGTGAAGGTTTATTTACTTTGTTTTTCATCTTTAGGTTCTACCTTCCACCCGAAATCCGGCCCATAAGCACCAGTCATAGTCGATTGTCATTGCCAATAGCTGCTAGTCATTGCCGATAGGAAATCCAGAGGCAGATGCAAAGATGGCAACAATAGATTCAATAGTTAATCCAGTAGCTAGGGAAATATAGTCAGTTGTTTACCTTGATTCAGTCGATCCACCAACATAAGCAGATAAAGCATAGGGGTTGAAACTGCAGGGGCACTAATAGTACGAGTAATCAGATACTCTATACGATGCATGCTCCAACTTTGCTTCTCTTGCATTTGTTGCCTACATGTGCCCCACCCTGAAAGAGAGAAATTTCCCACTACCTATGCCCCACCATGGCATAGAGGAATTTATCACGAGCTATCAAGAAACGATCTATAAGGGGGTATAGAGGAATTTATCACGAGCAGAGAAACACGATTTTTTTTTCTTGTATTATTCTATTAAACATTCTAGAAATACTCGCTAGATAGACTATCTCATAAACTTTGATAGGGACCGTCTAAGAAATTGTCTCATATTCCTATGCTTGGGTAGGTGGTTGGTGGGTAGATGGTTGATTCCAATTTCTCGTGCTTGGGTAGATAGTGCCTTCAAACACTAGTGGAAGTAAGCACACAAGCTATAGAGCCTTCACACACTACTGGAGCCTTCAGTTCGGTGGGTTTCTCTTTATAACTAGAACGTGCATAATCAAGTTGTTATGGAAAGCATGTGAGGAGAAGTGGGTAGGTTTTGTCTCACCCATGCCTATCAACATGTGGGGGGTCTTCGGATACAATATCATAGAGGACCTGAAGGATACAAAGGAAAATATAGCTCGATAAATATAGGTATAAAAAGACGGGACTCGACAGATATAGGTATAAAAATGATTCTTGGATAAGCAATTGTATTATCAAGAGATTCTATGATAAACTAGGTAATCGGCTTAGTGCACTACTCAATGAAGTGTCTAAGAGTTGCAGTGGGGGGTCGAATTCAACCCGTGGATAGAACTCAACCTCAGAGAGAGAAAATGTGCTTGACCTGCTGAGGGTAAATGCGGATAGCAACGAAAATTGGACATGTTGGAACAAATTCTTCCCTTTCTCTGCTAACCTGGTTAGCGACCTATTAGAGTCATTGTTCCTACTATTTCCAAGACCGAGGAGTTTACAAAGGATAGGGGAATCATCGCCGCCCTTTCTTTTTGATTCAATTGTGACAAAAGAGAACGATAAGAGCTACAAGTGGCAATTTCCAGGGGTAGTTTAATACTTATGTTCAACAGTCTCAAATCAAAATCATATTTCAATTTCCCATTAATCTAAAAAACAAAGTTGTACACCTCTGTTTTCTGTCGCACCAACCATTGTGAAATCCAATTACAATTGTGAAAAATGTCTACAGCTTAGATGAGCAATAATGCAAACCAAAAATATAGAACAAAGAATAATGACAAAGAAAAAATCGTACTTGAAGGCTAAAGGCAAGAGAGTAATGGTATTTGGATTTCAAAGGAAGCCCAAAAATTGAAATTGTTTATTTGTTCAATCCAAGCCACGAACAGATACAACACAATGCATTTGTGCCATAAATGTCTCGTCTCTGCATCACTGCATGACTCTCCGAACGAATCATTGGTTGAGGAGGTTGGTTTGAAAATGATAATAAGAGTAACTGGACCCAACTAGGGAATGGAATGTTTTGAACCAGTCGATGAAGAAGTTAAGTATGATATTGATTATGATCTTTACTTTGACTACTAAGGCAATGATATTCATGGCCATCCTCCACCACTAGTGCATTGATATTCCTGGCCATCCAGAACTAGGGAGGGAGTGTTACTAACTAGTTTTTCTTCATCCATGTCCACAAAAACCACAATGCAATACCCCTAATTGTTTTTACAACACGCATCATTAATCTTCAGTCTAGGATTGACCTTTGAAATAACACGTAGCATTTACAAAAAAACGTGAAAACCCTGGCTTCCCACTAAGCATTATTGACGTGTTTGATTTCATGTGCACCAAGCGAATGCATCCCTGACACTACTGATAAATGGCAAATGTGGACAACATTCCTTTGTATATGCACCACGTGAATGCTTCCTTGACACATGTTTTATATTGTTGTCCAACCTCGTAAATCAACTTTTGGGCGTCCCGTGCTTCACATCTTTCTATACTTAGCGGCTCTCAACACAATAAATGAATTTATTAAATAATAGTTTGCAGTAGAGGTTGATGTCATGTCTATAGGAAAGATGTAAATGAGGCCAAACACCCTTCCTTTCTTTTAATATCCTTAATATCCTCCCATGAACCTCTTAAGACAGACTGCACTGCTTTTGGCTTTTTCAACGAACTAATATAATCCTTAATCTCCTCCATTAGACTTTGTAATAAAAGTTATTTTAATTGTGTAAATGTGAATTTAATTCTATGTTTACATCTTTAAATAAAAAGATGTTTGTTTAACTCAATTATTGGGAAGTGTGAGTGTGTTGGTGGTATTTAAAGAGGGTGAATGGTGGTGGAAATGAGCATTCAAATCGCATGATATCTTCGTTCATGGAAAATGGCACATAGTTCTGCAGTTCAAAGTAATTTTTCAATAGGATCGTGGAAGGTGGCCAGGTTGGTCGTTAATGTGGACAGGAAACCACCGATGTTAATGCATGTGCAGGAAGGTGTCCACTGCCAACCACAAATGCATTCCATTAGCAGGAAGGTGTCTGCTCCCAGCCACACATGCATTTCATTTCACTAGTTTATTGTATTTCACTGAACAAACTACTAGTGAGTAAATTGACAAATGTGTTGGCTTATTAATTAATCAATCAATACCAATGCTTTGATTCAGCAGTATGATATTTAATATAAGATTTCCATTAGCTGAGCTCTTTTGTTCTCCTTGTAGTAGTTATAAGATACAGAGGTATTGGCAGTGAACCAATGCCTTTTTTTATCACGGAGGTATCTTGTTGCTCCTAAGCATATTCATTACTTTCTCTTCTTAACTTGAACATCTAATCGCCTTTCAATAGAGCAAAAACCCACTTGACATGATCAAGGAATCACCTTTCAACAAAGCAGAAACCCACTTGACATGATCAAGGAAGGTGCACGAGATTATGGAACCTACGAGTCTTCATCTATCGCTGAGAATTTTAGTCCAACTGGACAATTTGTTGGCTCTATATTATCTGATAAATTAACGTAGAAGCAATATGTCAAGAGGCTTTATCAATCAGCTACCCTGCAAATGAGTGAGAATGAAGACTGACTTATTATGGACTCTGCCACTTCGCTTATGAATATTGATTTTTATCTCCCAACCAGTTCAAATGCACACATCGACAAACAAGTATTAATTTTCGAGGAGGAAGAACTCTTAATTTGGGACTTTTCTGTCTAGTATCTTATTCTATGGCCAATAAACATTACTAAAATATTGTGCTAGTCTTGTTTTCTGGTGATGTGTATTAATCAAGGGTAATAGAGCTCCAGAAAAATTGAAGCTGGTCTCCTTGTTAGACAAGGAATGCCTAGCTTTAGGGTTTTTCATTGAATAGCTAAACAATTTCTTTGCAATTTCTCTATCTAATTTATCCATTAGAAATGTACATTAGGGTTTCTCATTGATAGTTCAACAACTTTTTTTCTAGTCTACCCTGTCTACCCTTGAAGTGTACAATGTGTGAACGTCCTCATATTGTTAAATAAAAGCCAATCTAATATTGAATGTCTGCATACCATTCTTTTCTTTGAGAGCTATATAGCAAGCATTAGGGAAAACACAAATGTTGAAACATTACCGAAAATTTTCACTATCTAAAGACGAATTGTAGCCTTGAACCCTAACTTTAACACCACGATTAGATATAGGAGTTTCACAATGACAAGAAATTCTTGAAAACATAGTGGTTAGGTACTTTCTCTGTTCAAGCTTTCCTTCACTTGATGATGGCCTTTCAATTCGTTACAGGCTGGCCGGAACACTTCTGACGGAGTGCAAAAGAATGCATCATTTCTAAGGATTCTCATGTGTTGAGTTCTCTATTTATCCTTCCCTATCTTCTGCCTATAAGAATCCATGTCAGAAAATTTTCACGGCATGAATATCTTTTTTCACATGTAAATATGTTTTGACAAGTGTTATTCGTGTCCAGGAAAATTATATTGTCATTTTATAAATTTTGACATATCTATATGCAGGCCTTATCAACCACATGCAGGCATGTCATTACCATCATTATTGTGATTTATGTTCCCAATGCCTAACCATTATTACATGTTATAACATCATTATGGTGATTCTCTCTATGGTTGCTTGGTGTGCATAAAACTGACTTTGTGAGAAAGCTACCATCTTGGGATTGATGGAAAAATATCTTCTTTCTCATTCCAAAAAATGCAGTTTTTGTAACCAATCTCTTGTGAAAATAAAGCTAATCCCTGTTTTCTAAATGATTATTAGTTAACACAAACAAAAATAATTCATTTAAAAACATTATTATTCATACAAAAGAAAATAATGTCATTTAAAAAATAATTATTAATAATACAAAATAACATGGTATTTATAATTTGTGTGCTTATTAGAGTTAATCATGTATATTGGTTTGGGTATAGAGTATGTTTTACCCCATATATTATTTTATGATATATATATATATATATATATATATATATATATATATATATATATATATATATATATATATATATATATATATATATATATATATATATATATATATATATATATTATGGTAGTCCTCCAGTGCAGCGAATAAAATTTCAAGCAAATATCAATGGTATGGACTAAATCATGTTGTGTTGAATTTGCAATGATGAATCAATGATGCTTTGCCTAACTAAAATATAAAGCAATGAATGCATACAAAACTACCAAATTTGTGATTGTTTAGTCATTGATCATTGTTGTCCAGTGAATGGTCCATTTCCATATTTTATAATTTCTTTGTGTCTTGATATGCTTTACTCAATCTCTACATCTTAGACGCACCCATGTCCATCCCATTTTTCCCAACACGTAGTTTGCTAGGTCCATCCCATTCTATAAATAGTTTTTTGATGGATGCCCTTAGGTTAGTGCTTACTTATCTACAAGACATTGACACTTACCATACTTCACCTACACCAACAGTTCTGACATTGAGCTTTACAACAATAGTACAATACATTGACACTTACTATACTTCACCTACAACAACAGTTCTCACATTGAGATTTACAACAATAGTTCTAGCATTAAGATTCAAATCAATGTTCTCAAAGCTTTTTGGCAAAGACATTGCCATTGCAGTGGCACTTGTTAATAGAGGTGATAAAGTTATATATCTCATTTTGTCATGCAAATTTGTCTTTATTGATAAATGTTATTTGTCCATTATATTAATCATACTAAGTTATATTTCAATTATACTAAGTTGAGGTGTTTGTTACATAATCATCAATGTAACCTAAAAGTATATATTAATCCATGTTACCATGCAAAATTGTCTTATTGATAGAGGTGATAAAGTTTATATATCTCATTTTATGATGCAAATTTGTCTTATTAGTAGAGGTGATAAATGTTATTGGTTCATTTTTTATTTAATGTTATTGGTTCATTTTTTTATTTAAGCTATCTAGACTATATATTAAGAAGAATTGGAACAAATTATAGAGGTTTTATTGTTGGGAAACCAAACCAACATCATAATGTCTTTTGTAGACTTAAAGCCCACAACTATTCAAAATATATATTGTTTATCTTAATTATAAACTGTCTGAGATCTAACAGAGTCTTAGCAGCCAGTGTGTCATTAATATAGGACCAAAAAACATCTAAAAAACAATACATGGAAGAATTAATCAAGAGGAGGGACATTGTCCCTAGGCACCTTTGGTTGGTTGTCACTGGGATCCACAGAGTTGATTCCTACAATCCATTCGGTCAATATGTTGATTTTCCTATCCAACGCCTTGAGATGAAGCTGAATGTACTCTAGTTACATTGAGAAGGCATTGTAAACAATCTACTTTTCAGTCATGGCTCTTCCCAAAAGCGTCTTTATGTGCCATTATAAGTCGATAGTACGATAATATTTGGTTTCTCTTACCCTGGACGATCCAACATCTGGAATCCATGCCACCACTTCAGCGTCCACTTCATTGTCCTTGTTATAGCACAAGTTGTAGGTTGGGAAAAGCCCGACCCAACCACAAAAGCAAGTGCTAAAACTAGGAATTCCTACACCCAATGTCACCTCAATGTAGGCCCGCACTTCAAGGGTGACTAGGTCACTCTAGGGAGGCGATCACGATGACCCTAGGGGGAATGAGATGTACATGGATGGATGATGAAAGTGGAACCCCTAGAAGTCAAATCTAAGTGGAATGAGAAGTGGAAAGATATGCCTTGTAAACCCAACAAGTGTAGATTTTAACCTTGTACAATAT
The DNA here is from genome assembly GCA_009831015.1 of Picea engelmannii. NCBI lineage: Eukaryota > Viridiplantae > Streptophyta > Pinopsida > Pinales > Pinaceae > Picea > Picea engelmannii. The sequence goes on along the minus strand of ML790593.1, from coordinate 29,096 downwards.
TTACTGCAAACAATTTTTCAGTAAAAGAATAGAAAAGATACAATGGCAATTACAACCATTACACAGAGATTTTTCCCCTGGAAACTCAAACCAGGAAAACCATCATATTTTATATTCATTCATAGTGATGCATTGTTTACAATACAATATACATATAGGAGCTAGCGGCATCAAAAACCCTAACCCAATGACCTGGATTGGTCAACAACCCTAATTCCTTAACTGGAAATAGAAAACCATCAGAAAAAAAACCATGTGTCGAAAAACCGCCCAACAATGGACACGAAAATCAAGGCAAAATGAAAAACGAGGCAAAAAAGTGACACGTGTCCTGAGGCAAAAAAAATTCTTGAGGGCGTTGCCCCTGGACCCCCCTGCACGCCCAGTGTAATGCAAACACTACTACTCATGCAAATAATATAACACATACCCAACATTCTCCCACTTGTTGTTTTCATTGCATAGAGGGGGTTATAGGGTTACATAGTCAACAATCCAGGGAAGCAATGCCCATGGATCTTCTACACCAAGAGAACTTCTTAGTGCTCACAGATTTTGTTAATGAATCTGCAACATTCTTCAAAGTGTCCACCTTCATCAACAATACTTTCTTTTCTTCAACCATGTCTCTCACAAAGTGATATTGAATATCAATATGATTTGTCTTTGAATGATAAGTTGTGTTCTCTGCTAGAAAAATTGCACTTTGACTGTCACAATCTATCCTTACAGCTTGTTGTACCAACCCAATACCTTAACACAATCTTTGTAACCATATTGCTTCCTTACTTGCATGAGTGGTTGTCATGTACTCAGCTTCTGTACTTGAAAGTGCTACTACATCCTGTCTTTTGCTCATCCAACTTATTTCTCCTCCAAACAGGTTAAACACATACCCACTTGTAGATCTCCTACGATCTAGATCTCCAACCCAGTCTGCATCCACAAAGCCATGTATATCCAATACTCTATCCAATCCTAGTCTTCCTTGGTAGCACAATCCATAGATAGCAATTCCACGCAAATACCTGAAAACCCTTTTTACTTTTGTCCAATGATCCTTCCTTGGTTTTGACATATACCTACTCAAAACTCCCACTGCATGTGCAATGTCTGGTCTAGTACAAACCATTACATACATCAAACTGCCAATTGCACTCGCATATGGAACACGAGACATGTCCTCCTCCTCTTCATGTGTCTTGGGACACTGATCCACAGATAACTTTACACCAACAAGAATAGGAACCTTGATCGGTTTACATTCCTGCATATTAAACCTCTGCAATATTGTCTTGACATATTTTCTCTGATTTAACCAAAGTTTCATCTTTTTCCAATCTCTTTTAATTTCCATGCCCAAAATGAAATGTGAAGAACCAATATCCTTCATGTCAAATTTAGAGGACAACTTAGTTTTCACATCCCATATAATCTCGTTGTTGTTTCCTATCAGCAACATATCATCCCTCAAACCCCCATGCACGCCCGACACAACGCAGACACTACTACTCGTGCAAAGAATATAACACATACCCAACAACAAGTGTTGCCCCAAAGGTGTAGTACTTCTCCGAATGATTGTACCTGCTCGAGACACAAAGAAAGACACCTTGCAATGATATATGTTAGTATGGATCAACAAGTTAAGATTGTTGTCCCTAATTTGCAGTAGCAGATAACATTTTATATCAACAAGTAAAGCATCTAAATCAACATGTAAAAGCATAAGATCAACCAACAATACTATCAATGAATTTGGCAATCAATTAGGGCTTCAATATAACACTTTGAGAGTGAATAAAGCAAGTTGTTATAAAAGTGATCTTCTACAGTAAATTATCATCCCTAGTTAGTAGACTAGGTAAGTGAAGTTAGAGAAAATTCCTAGGGTTAGTTTGTGAGATAAAAGAGAATTATCAACTAGGGTTATGCACCCCTAATGGTTGTAGGTTAATGTTTACAACATCAATCAAAGTAGTGGGAGAAGAGGGATGCCTCAATGAAGCAAGAGAGCTCAACGCTCAAGGAACACTTCTCCAAAAAGATAAACTTAAAACTAGCAAAAATCAATCTTCCCAAGGCAACGATTTTATATCTCCAATGCAAAAAAGAAATGACTAGTGCCTTTAAATATTGGGTAAAAGGAGTCAAGTAAATGAACTAGAGATGCTACTTCCTTTGGGGTGTAAAACCTCTTACTTCCCAAGGTAAGTATCTCTAGTTAGGGTTTGAGAATGATGGGTGTAAATCCTCTTACTTCCTCAAACAAACCCTTGCAACATCAATAAACTTCAAGCAATAAATGATGAAGACTAGAGTGGGGGTGTAAATGCTCTTACTTCCCACTTAGCTCCTAGCAAGATAATCCTTGACTTGAAACAAATGATAACATAAGAGTAAAAACCATACCAAATCAAGAAGATGCTAAGATAATCCACCATAAAACTTAGAAACCATTCATCCAAGGCTAGTGCCTTGCTCCTCCATCAACCATCCACCAAAGATAGCTATAAACAAGACCAGAAGAGACAAATATTCCATGAGTAGCGAAAATTTCAGATCAAGTCTTCTCACAAGAGGGAGAGTTATGTCCAATTGAAATATTATGATCTCTTATTTATACAAAATGTCACCAAGGTGACTTGTCCACATATTAATAGGTAAACCACAAGACTAGGAGTCAACAACCCTAATCTTTCCCCCTTTAATAAAGTAATATTAAACAATTCATTTAAAATTTCACTTTTGCAAAAGTAAAACCCTAATTTACATGGACGTCACCCTTTTAGGGGACATTTTGCCACTTGGGTCAATTAGTTGGTGTTGGAGAAGTTATGCTAGGCCTCCAAAGCCCACATGTCAAGCATTTATGTAATATCCTCATGGCCAAGGCCTGATCCTCCTCAAAACATCCATGTGTCAATGAGCGGTAACACCACCACCAAACCCTAGCCCCCAAATATGACGTCAAGCTCAAAGAGAAGACGTTTTTCCCCTCCTAGGAAAATTGTTTGGCATGTGAGGGTTGGGCTAAGTCTTCCATATCATCTTCTAGGTATCCAATACTTCGTCTCTATGATCCAGCATGTGGACCCTCGACATCCAACCTGTGGGTTTGCAGCCCCATGGAAGCCCAAGCTAGGCTTGTTCTTCCAAAACTGTCCACCAACTAGGTCCTGCAAAGACAAATGAGCACGCCCTCCAAGGATCTCAAGTCATAACATCATCATAAGTAAATCAAATCAATAAATGAGCCACCTAACCATGTGCATCAAACATCACTATACCAAACAATTAATTTCTCAAAGACACTGTGCAAATTGTCAAGCTTGAGTATGGGTGGGTTGACGAGGTGTCCTATTGGGTAGATCTTTCCTTGGGTGAAGAAGAGTTTCCAAGAGATCCCTCTCTAAGCCATGTAAAATGGGTGAAGTGGTTTGGTTTAAGACTCAATGGGCATAGGGCTCATGACATACAAGAGGTTGTAGTGTCTCATTCATGGGTGTCTTTGTAGAGGGTGTGTGGTACCTTCGTCCACAATGCACTTTTTTCAAGGCCATTATTTTCCATTATTTCATTCTTTCATAATTTTAAGGAAAATTTGAAGGCCACTGCCTTGGCGTGGTGTCCAAATAATGGTAGTGTCACCCACAAACACCTAGTGGAAATGAGAAGGTTGGCTCATGATGAGACCCCCTTTCTCTCAGCCATGTAACTAAGAGTCATTACCCTGGCTTGGTGACGAGAAGATGGTAATGTCATACCACTAGATATTTATGGACATGATAGGTCGGCTCATGATGAGACCTCCTATCCTCCAACTAACCTTTTAAGCATTTTCAATCATATTTTATTGTGGTTCCCCCTTTACTCAAAGATAATCATTTCATTGATTTCTTGGGTGATCCCTGGATGAAGCATCTACAAGGTTCATACATAGGCTTTTATAGTTTATCCAGCATCAATTCCTCTGGGCCTTTAGCCCCTTCTTCCCATAGAATGAGAGACAACCCCTTCTTGGGTCAATAAACCCTAAAATCCCAAGAGATAAGGAAATGTGGGGAAACAATGATGGAATGTGGTAAGGTTTGGAATGGTACGATGGTTCATCAAGGGAGTTCCTAGTAGAAAACCCATCCCCAAGGAAGACCACTTACTAGGGCACAATGTCAACCCCCATGGCGAAGCAGGGAAAAATGCATAATGTCCAAGCATATATCATGAAATATAGAGCAATCTAAGATACAACATACTCAAATGGATTAAATATTAAAATTATGCTTACCATAATACTGACTTGTACCTCATGGAGCAAGGCCTATTTCCTTCTGGAAGCCAGCTGATGTAGTGGATGCCCTCTAGAAATTTGCGACCTTTGTGGTGGTGAGAAGGGCCTCCATTTATGCAAAAGGATATTTTTGGTCATGTAGTCTCTTGGTACTCCATATGTGCAACCTAAGGGCCTCGAGACATAATCTCCTTAGATATCCACAAAATGGGGATAACATATGGCTCCTACTTGGGGACATGTGCTAGTCATAGAGTGCATGAGAACTGCAACATCTCCTGGTAGACTTGTGTGTGTCAAAAACTCAGACAAAGGTATCAAAGCATCTAGGGTGGTGCTATCACCCTTCATCCACATATATATAAAATCCAAAATAAAAGCTAATCTAGAAAAGAAAATTTTTGACATTTTTTTTAAATTTTCTAAGCTAAATATGAAATCAATATGCAAGTAGAGAGAAAATAAAATGACATGCATCTAAACTAGTATGAGAAATCAAACATAAAATGCAGGGGAAAGCAAGATGACCTGCCTACTTACCTAGGGCCTTGGGGCCCTAAAAAATGCAGTGATAGGTGATGTCAGGTGAATTCGTACAACCAGTGCAACCAGTTGATCATCTCATCAGATTATCTTCCCTTGTGCTTGATCATATGAAAAAATAAAGATAATTCCAGCACAAAATGATCATGAGCATAAATAGATATATAATCCCATGGAGATGGGTGGAAGGGAGGAAATCCTGCTAGAAAGAGAAACCATCAGCCTAATGATCCTTCCTCAAAGTGTAGCCACAAGCATGATCAATCCATCTCTGAAGAGGGATACTATACATAGACGACAACTTGTCTTCATATTCACTTAGAATATCACTTCTCCCTAGAGGTTGAGAAAGGACAAGAGATCCAAAGAAAATCCTATGATTTCCCAAACAAGAGGAAACGAAGGTACACCCTTAGAGAGAAACTCCTCCATCGGACTTGGCAAATGTCTCTTCTTTGTCTGCAAATCCATGCCCAAAGTCTCAACATGAAACTACTTATGTTTGGTAGTATGGACCTTGGAGTGCTTTGGGCGGGCCACAACCTGATGTCTATCAGAATCTAAGTATGGTGGTTGAAAATCATCTTGAAAATGTTGTGTCAAGTCATCCTCAAATGGATGGACCAAATTTGTAACCATATCATCAGGTTGGCACATATATGGACCATCTGGCTGTAAAAAGAAATCCTTTGAGAAAATGCTTTATGTATCCTTTATCCTAGATGTGCCTTCAATGTTGTAGATAAGATCTCTGTAAAAAATGAAACAACCCAAATCCCATCTGCATCTCCCAATCTATATGAAATCTTTAATGTGATCGTCAACTATATCTGGGGGTTGTTCCATGATTTCATCTGCATCATAGAAGTTGATTACTTCTTCACAAGACTGGACAATTTCATCTTCTTCAAAAGGGATAGTAGATAACAATGTTCCGTTTTGGCCTTCTGTAAGAGAAACTTCATCTAGATCCTTTTGGAAATTTTCTTCATTTCCATAGTCATGTAACAAAGCATCATCAAAGTTTTCAAAAGGATTATAACTCATCTTGTTCTATTGTTGATGTGCAGGAGGATCATAGGTCTAGATGTCCTCATCAAACAGAAGGGAAGATGCTTCATCTTCATCAAACATCTCATCTATATCTTCAACATATAAACTTCTTCGGGATGTGCTTGGTAATTTTCTTCACATGTTTGTCCTTCAAGCACTTCTTCACCTACTGTCTCATCATCGATCGAAAAACCTTCTCTACAAAGAGTGTGCTTGAGCTCTTGGAAAGCATCTTTCAAACTTTGAGTAGCTAACTGATAATGCCTGAGAAATTCTTCAATTATCTTTGTATAAGAAAGGATACTCTTCGGATCACATGAGTGTGCAAGCCAATATTTTTGACTTGATTCCAATGAAGACACGAAAATTTCCATCATCACATCTTCATTTATCACATTTAAGCTCAAAGCATACTTTATATAATTCATGACATGGGTGACTGCTAGAGCTTGATCACCATCAAATTTAGGGAAATTTTCCCTCCACTCAGTGAAGCAATGATTTGGATATCCAAAGATATTATGAATATCCAGAGAAGGATACACATTATGGAATGCCCATGGTAAGTCTCGTGAGGCCATGGTTCCATCACTTAGGGTAAATCCTTAATGGATTCACCAGATGGAACTAATGCTCATCAAAGGATGGAAAGGGAAAGGGAAAAGTGGGTTCTGGGAAGGTGGAGTCGACAGATGAGCTTCAAGATGAGCTCATCAAGAAGGGTGCAAAGGGAACGTCCCTTGGGTGGATTTTCTAGGCAAGCTAAGGGAAAGGCTTTGGGATAGCTTACCAAAGTGTCACTAAGGCATGAAGAGGATTCAAAATACTCCCCGACAGCGATGCCAAAATGTTATAGCACAATTTGTAGGTTGGGCAAAGCTCGACCCAATCACAAAAGTAAGTGCTAAAACTAGGAAATCCTACACCCAATGTCACCTTGATGTAGGTCCTGCACTTCAAGGGTGACTAGGTCACTCTATGGAGGCGATCTTGCTGACCCTAGGGGGAATGAGATGTAGATGGATGGATGATGAATGTGGAACCCCTAGAATTCAAATCTAAGTGGAATGAGAAGTGGAAAGATATGCCTTGTAAACCCCACAAGTGTTGCCCCAAAGGTGTAGTACTTCTCGAGATGATTGTACCTACCCAAGACACAAAGAAAGACACCTTGCAATGATATATGTTAGTATGGATCAGCAAGTTAATTTTGTTGTCCCTGATTTTCAGCAAGAGATAACAGTTTATATCAACAATTCAAGCATCTAAATCAGCATGTAAAAGCATAAGATCAACCAACAATACTACCAATGAATTTGGCAATAAATTGGGGCTTGAATATAGCACTTTGAGAATGAATAAAGCAAGTTGTTATAAAAGTGATTTTCTGCAGTAAATTATCAGCCTTATGGTTGTAGAATTCAATGACATGCAGCAGAAACATCAAGCATAGAAAAGTGCCAAGAACTAGCCCAAAAAGTGGGCCCTAGTTAGTAGACTAGGCGAGTGAAGTTAGAGAAAATTCTTAGGGTTAGTTTGTGAGATAAAAGAGATTTATTAGCTAGGGTTATGCACCCCTAATGAATGTAGGTTAATGTTTACAACAACAATCAAAGTAGAGAGAGAAGAGGGATGCCTCAATGAGGCAAAAGAGCTCAAGGCTCAAGAAACTCTTCTCCAAAAAGATAAACTTGAAACTAGCAAAAAATCACTCTTTCCAAGCAATGATTTTATATCGCCAATGCAAAAAAGAAATGACTAGAGCCTTTAAATATTGGGTTAATGGAGTCAAGTAAATGAACTAGAGATGTTACTTCCTTGGGGGTGTAAACCCTCTTAATTCACAAGGCAAGTATCTCTAGTTAGGGTTTGAGAATGAGGGGTTTAAATCCTCTTACTTCCTCAAACAAACCTTTGCCATATCAATAAACTTCAAGCAATAAATGATGAAGACTAGAATGGGGGTGTAAATGCTCTTATTTCCCACTTAGCTACTGTCAAGATAATCCTTGACTTGAAACAAATGATAACATAAGAGTAAAAACCATACCAAATCAAGAAGATGCTAAGATAATCCACCATAAAACCTAGAAACCATTCATCCAAGGCTAGCACCTCACTCCTCCATCAACCATTCACCAGAGATAGCGATAAACAAGAGCACAAGAAACAAATATGCCAAGTGTAGCGAAAATTTCAGATCTAGTCTTCTAACAAGAGGGAGAGTTATGTTCAAATGAGATCTTATGATCTCTTGTTTATACAAAATGTCACCAAGGTGACTTGTCCACATATTAAGGGGTAAACTACAAGACTAGGGGTCAACAACCCTAATCTTGCCCCCTTTAACAAAGTAATAATAAACAATTTATTTAAAATTTCACATTTGAACAAATAAAACCCTAATTTACATGGACGTCACGCTTTTAGGGGACGTTTTGTCACTTGGGACAAGTCGTTGATGTTGGAGAAGCTATGGTAGGCCTCCAAAGGCCACATGTCAAGCATCTATGCAATATCCTAATGTCCAAGGCCTCATCCTCCTCAAAACATCCATGTGTCAATGAGTGGTAACACCACCACCAAACCCTATCCCCCAAATATGACGTCAAGCTCAAAGAGAAGATGTTTTTCCCCTCCTGGGAAAATTGTTTGGCATGTGAGGGTTGGGCTAAGTCTTCCATATCATCTTCTAGGTCTCCAATACTTCGTCTCTGTGATTCGACATGTGGACCCTTGGCATCCAACTTGTGGGATTCCAACCCCATGGAAGCACAAGCTAGGCTTGTTCTTCTAAAACTTTCCACCAACTAGGTCCTGCAAAGACAAATGAGCACGCCCTCCAAGGATCTCAATTCAAAACATCATGATAAATAAATCCAATCAATAAATGAGCCACCTAAGCATGTGCATCAAATATCACTATATCAAACAATTAATTGCTCAAAGCATTATGCGACTTGTCAAGCTTGAGTATGGGAGGGTTGACGAGGTGTCATATTGGGTAGATCTTTCCCTAGGTAAGGGAGAGTTTCCAAGAGATCCCTCTCTAAGCCATGTAAAGTGGGTGAAGTAGTTGGGGTCAAGGCTCAGTGGGCATAGGGCTCACGACATACAAGAGGTCATAGTGTCTCATTCATGGGTTCCTTTGTAGAGGGTGTGTGGTACCTTCGTCCGCAATGCACTTTTTCCAAGCCCGGTATTTTCCATTCTTTCACAATTTTAAGGAAAATTTGAAGGCCACTGCCCTAGCGTGGTGTCCAGATAATGGTAGTGTCAGCCACAAACACCTAGTGGAAATAAGAAGGTTATCTCATGAAGAGAACCCCTTTCTCTCATCCATGCAACTGAGAGCCACTACCTTGGCTTAATGGCCAGATGATGGTAATGTCATACCACTAGATATTTATGGACACGATAGGTCGGCTCGTGATGACACCTCTTATCCTCCAACTAACCTTTTAATCATTTTCAATCATATTTTATTGTGGGTCCCCCTTTACTCAAAGATAAGCATTTCATTGCTTTCTTGTGTGATCCCTGGGTGAAGCATCTAGAAGGTTGATACATAGGATTTTATCTTTTGCCCAACATCAATCCCTCCGGGCCTTTAGCCCCTTCTTCCCATAGAATGAGGTACAACCCCTTATTGGGTCAATACACCCTGAAATCCCAAGAGATAATGAAATGGGGGGAAACAGTGATGGAAAGTGGTAAGTATGGTCGGGAATGGTACGATGGTTCTTCAAGGGAGTTCCTAGTAGCAAACCCATCCCCAAGGAAGACCACTTACTAGGGAACAATGTCAACCCCCGAGGTGAAGCAAGGAAAAAGGCATAATTTCCAAGCATATATAATGAAATCTAGAGCAATCTAAGATACAACATACTCAAATGGCTTAAATATTGAAATGATGCTTACCATAACACTGACTTGTACCTCATGGAGCAAGGCCCATTTCCTTCTGGAAGACAGCTGATGTGGTGGATGCCATCTGGAAATTTGTGACCTTTGTGGTGGTGAGAAGGGCCTCCATCTGTGCAAAAGGATATTGTTGGTCATGTAGTCTCTCGGTACTCCACATCTACAACCCAAGGGCCTCGAGACATAATCTTCTTAGTTATTCATAAAATTGGGATAACGGTCTTGAACCCTTATCCTCGCGTGGCAGACTTCCTCTTGTCAAGCATCCATGGCTGCATGTGTTTCTAGTGGATTATGTGCCATGTATTTCTCAACGGTTGAGATGGCATCCTATTAGGAACGAGGGAGAGGAAGGTTTGAACACTCTTGTTCTCGTCTGCTCGTGGAACGCCCTCAAACCATTATAATTATCCAGCAGCATGTGATTGTGCAAGGACCGAAGATGAAGTTACCCTCTCTTTGTTGTCGCCACACTATACTTTGAATGCATCTATCCGTGCTTTGAATTCCAGCATTGCTTTGATAGCCAACTCTGCCTGTCTTGACAAGAAGAGCCATCAAGATTTCTAAATTCTGCATTGGTTTTACAAATATATGGTCACGACCTTCTCCAAATTTCATAATGGCGTGCATACTATGGGGGTTATGTTGAATTGAATACCTAGGCAATTGTCCTTGTTGTTCCTTTAATGCCCGATGTTGAGAAGTGCATTGGAGTGTCGCCATTTCTAATTGTGCTCTTGTACGATCCAAGCTCCCGGTATAACAATCAAACCTCTTGTTGGCGCTCGGATCATTGTGGTTCTTCTCCCACTCATTTCTCTTCATGTCCATTGCTATCAAAGTTCATACCTGCTTGGTCAGAGTAACAACCCTCATTGATTATTTAATTCCTTGCATGAGGTGACGTTGAGGTGTGTCCAGTGTGGCCTAGAGTCGCGAGCCCTTCAATGTGGTTGCTAGCTACTCTAAGTTTGGCATAGAGCTAGCAATGGGCACCTGAATTGGGAGAATGTTATTTGTTCATTATAGAGTTGGATGTTTGACATTTTTAAAGGAACAAATATATTTTATATTAAAAAAGTATTGGGATGTGTTGGTGAGCATAATAATACAAAAATTAAGTTGTTACATAGTTTATAATTTATCAAATCTTTCTTATTAATAGAGGTGATAAATGTTATTTGTTTATTATAGAGTTGGATCTCTGTATTTTTTTAACGAATTAATATGTTTTATATTAAAAAAAGTACTAGGATGTGTTGGTGCGCATAATAATATAAAAAATAAGTTGTTACATAGTTTATAATTTGGTAGTTGAACAAAATACTAGGAGATTGTTATACAAAGAATAAAATTATCCTTCGTAAAGGATATCCAAAAACCTTTGCTAGTGTAAATCTTGAAAAAGACTCTTAAAACCAATTCTTCTTTGCAAAACATAAGGGAAAGTTATGTTTAATGGAAACCATAATTATTGTAGGATTCATCTTGACCAACATGAGATGGACATGATTCATGTATTTCCATGTCCGCGTCTTCACTAATTTGATATAAAATCCCTTCTTTGAGTTCCCCTAGAGCTAATTCCATTAACATTTGAAGATTCGTAGTTGTAGACTGGAAAGTCTTATTCTGATTGATGACCAATTGATGAAGCATATTACATTCAGACTCTAAGACTTGAATTTGCCTCATTTTTTGCAGCATCATTTCCATTAGCAAATCATACTCATTGTTATGACTTTCCTCGTGACTATGCAATTTGGATGTTATAGAAAATATGGAAGTCTTGTTATCATATATGAGGTCCTCGTGCCTATGGATTATCCTTTGAACTTCATATATTTCATGGAGAGGGTAATACCCTTGGTGGGGTTGGTTTCCCAAGTTATTCATTTTCCACCATAGCCAAATGCTCCAAACCCAATTCTTAGATTCCAAACAGGAGTACCACGAGTTTAGCACTTGCAATCCTTGACTCAAGTTCCAAACCTAGAACAAATTCACAACACACTATGAAATCATATAACCATATTAAAATAACTAAAGGGATATGTCCAAAGATGGTGATGCCACTTACCAATTTAACTTTCAAGGTCAAGGAAGATGCCTCCTAGAACGAACATCCCAGGGCCAAAGGAACCTTTCCCAAAACAAAGCTTCTGATACCATCAAATTTTGATGCCATTATCCCACCTCCATTCAACCTTGTGACTGATCCTAATTGGAATTAATGGCATAGAGTTAAGTGAGAAGTGTGTGAAGTTACTATAGACTTGATTTCCATCAATGTGTGCTCTTGATCGTTTAATCTTCCCTTCCATTTGAAGTGAGACGTGGAGGGCATGCAAATGCTTGTAATGTTCAATATGATTGAATCAAGGAATAGGGTCAAAGGTTAACCCCCTCTCACTCTTATAACTCCTCCTTCAAGACAATATGATACATTGGCTAGGCTATATTCCTATCCATTGTGCTCCCTTAAGACATAGAAGAACTCTGTGGATTCAAACTAACAATATTGCTTTTTAATTCTCAGAACAAGTCTAGCAAGAATGCCATCAAATTGAATGGTTGGCTTATTCATAAGTCTTATAATGATAGTTGAGTCACAAATAATCAAAATGTTCTTAATGCATCTTGAGTCCAAGAGTTTTAGCTCTTGGAATAGGGTGAGTGCCTAAGCTTGGTTGGTTGTAGATACTCCTAGCCCCCATTCATAGTTCACATCTTACTTTCCATCGAGGTCGAAGATTACCCTCGACTTGCCACCCTTGAAAATTTTGTTCATTACATAAGTTGGGGTGGTTAATACAAGGAAACTTGGTATGGATTTTATGAATAGTTTGAAGTTATATCGTGTGTGCGTGTATAGATGAATATGATTGATTTACATGAATTAATGAATTTTATCATTATTCTATTCTTAAATGTTTTTATGATTTAGTATTAGGCCCATGGTATAATGTGAGTACCATTGTCATTAGTGGATGGTGTCATACATTATCATTTGTTTTGGTAAGTTAGCATTCTATTCTATTATTGTTTTACAAAAAGCGTACATGTAGTAACCATTACAGCCCACCACTGGGGAAACTAGGACTACAATGGTTAAAAAATAACCATGTTGTTCTTAAGTCTGATGTATAGAGCATTGTACCTTAATAGAGTTTTAATGAGCATAATTATATCCAAAACAATCATAAAAACTCTAGACATTCTAAGCCTGCTAGGGATGCTATAGTTGTTTGTCACTAAGGAAAAGTAAAATGAGAACTCAGAGCATACAACACAAAACCTAGTCCTCATCTTTAGTATTTGAATTGACATGGATAGTTACCAAGATGGAGTATGCTAGCTTCTTTGGATCTAAATTTTTTTTTTCTTATTGCTAAGCTTGACCATAGTGTCTTGATGTTCCATAGGATTTTGATGAGGGATTCATATTTCTTCTTCGGAAATTCCATTATTTATGAGATACTAAACTCCTATTTATTTCATTGGTTGCTTAGCTAAGGATTTGATATGCCTAAAACTCTGCTCCTCCACTAACTAAGCCACTATTGATTTTGTTTGCCAATAGAAATATTTTTGCTTAAAGTATTTGGTGTCTCGACTTCAAAAAAAACATGTGTTAGGGATCCAAGTCATGATTATTGCATCTATGTCTTTAGAAGAGGTGTTTCCCCTTTTTTCCTTGTCCCTTCATTCCATTTCTTTGACCTTTTCTTTAATGCGAGCATGGGGAATCAAGTTGTATCTCAAGGCGACATCCCTCACTTCTTTTTATGCTTTGGTAAGCTTGGTGGGTGTTATTTTGCATTGTCTAGGTTGTCCTCTTCTTGAAGGTTTGTCTGAGTGGACATCATCCATGGGTGCTTTCCCTTTGTGTTTCCTATCAAACATGGTGGAAGACAAAGAAAGGGCTCCCCCCTTGACACTATTCAAACAAAGAAGAGGCTAGAAAATTTGGCTTAGTAACTTTCTTAGCAATCTAATTAGTCTTATATATATAGGTTGAGAGTTAATTCTCTTCAAAGGTGGAATTATGACTACGCTTAGGATAAAACCTTATATCCATTGTATGTGAGAACCACACTCTACACAAACCCTATGGGGTAAGAGAAGATTAAGGATAAATCCATAATGTTGTATAGTCAGGTGAGGAAAGACTGGAATCTGATGCCACATGCATGCTCACTTGACACCATGAGTCTCTACCTTAAGTCCTTGAAGCTTCCAATAGAACTCATGATAACTCCCATCTTATTAAGCGTACCAGGGATAATGCTTACTTAGGAAACCTAGATTTCTTCTTGTTGGACGAATAAACCCCCATCCCTTCACACCATATCCTTCTCTACTTTTCTTTCCAAATTTTAATGTCTAATAGTTGCATGCTGACCATTTCTCCAGTTGTTTAAATCTTGTACCCTCTACAGAGGGCATCATCAACAAATCATTGCACTTGTCATCCCATATATGGGATGTCATACATTAGCATTACTCACATTTGATTTTAAATTTAAAATAAAATACCATGTCCCACATCCAATTTATCGATATATAATCTTATCTTGTGAAGAGAAGAAATATAGGTAACAAATCATATAGGTAACAAATCTTATTTTTTAAACACCCACACATTGTGAGATTAATTTTTTATATATAAAACTTCTTTTAAACTCTATTAATAAACAATATTTACAAAAAAATTATATATAAAAGAAGAAAGAATATCAAAGTTCACAAAAACCAAAATATCACAGTGATAAAATAAAAAAGCTTTAGCTCCAACAAAAAATTAAAATTAAAATAACTAGCATACACCCAGAGCAGGGAAAGGGAACGCCGAAAAACACCGAGTAACATATGTTTTTACGACCATCATATTTAGTGAGAGAACAAACAATGAAACAAAGATAATATAGAGAAGTGAATGGTGTAATATATTTTTCCAAGTATATGGAAAAAATAAAAGATGTTATAGGTGCACATTTTTTAATTCTAGATATCATCCAAAGTTATTTGCTATCGAATCATAATTTGTTATGAAAAATAAATAAAACAGAAGACAATTTTTATTATCATCATTGATTCTTGGCATGTCTTCCATCTTAGAAGTAATTTCACAAGCAATTTTGATATAGATGCTCAAACAGAGAGAGCATTCAATATAAAAAGAGTAGCTTGTGTTTCATTCCAACTTGTATAGAGGAAATGATTCACTTAAATCCACAAGTAAATCCACATTTACATGTAGTGGGAGGAATCAGTGGGAAAAACAAGATCTCTGCATGCATCATCAAATCCTTGCATGTTAGAAAAATAGGTATGTGGTACTTCTGCAAGGGTGGATTTGGTAAAATTACACCTCCAAAGATTCTAATTCAAATCCTCCACATGGTGTTGACATTGAGTTGGAAAGTCAAATTGAGAAGTGGTTTAGCAAATGACTAGTAAATGTGGATAGTTCCATTGAGCATGGAATAAGGGGAATTGTGTTCATTTGGAGGTTACTATTGTGGCATCTTTGGATATGCGACTCGATAAGAGAGCACTCAAAGAAGTGATAGGTGATTACTGTTGGTTTAAAGAATTGACTTATTCGAAGGATTCGAATAAAATCTCTTGGGATACTTTTGGTGGCCTGGTTTATTATATGTAGCCTATATAATCATTTCTCTTTGCCTCTAAGCACAATGGCTTGCAATATTTGTAGTAATCTCTAAACTTTTTTATCCTAAGTATTACTCTACTCTATATAACTTTAGGGAAGTTGCAAGTTCGCTTGGATCATACATTTTCTCTATGAAGGTGATCAGATATCTATATGACAAAGAAGCAAGAATGCAACATACCCATCAAGTCATGCAAGGATTAGTTGCCTCTTCTCGGCATCCCCACTATCAATTTCCATGTGATGAATCCTATAGTGTAGATTCCCTTATCTCCCATGTCAATGAACCAGGCATAAGATCGATTCCCTCATGTATATGCATTGTCTCCCCCACAAATGAACTAAGCATAAGATCGATTCCATCATGTATAAGCATTATTTTCAAGGAGGTGGTAGAAATTTGATAACATCTTATTGGATTGAGTAGCTAAGTCAAATCTTATTAGATTGAAAACCAAGATCAAATCAGAACTTGGATCTTTTTGGAAGTAATGTTGAAATATGATCTCATTGGATTTGAAATAGATCATCGTCATGGCAAGTTGAAGGTCATACGGTATTTTTAAGTGCAAAGACAAATGGTATTTTTTAATTCATTATGGACAACTGCGCATCCGACGTATATGAGCTTCCATTCCAAATATGCAACAACAATCAATGGTTATAGTATGTGATTAGGGTTTTCCAACCAACGAATCTTGAGCAACCACCGACAAGAAACCTTTAAATGTTGTTTGCATTAGAAAACTATCCACTGTAAAAACACGCAAGTTGTTGTCATTCTTTGGTTACCGTAGTAAGAAATAATGATCGTTGAGACAATACCCCATGGGACTAAAAGGTTATGACCGAGGAGATGTGTTTGTTTTAAAAAAGATTTGAAAAAACTAGTTTATGGTTTTCAATGTTTTTGAGAAATAGCTATCCTTTTATATTTGTTACCATTTCTTAATTATTTATGTATGTTGGTTATTGGACTAACCTTCAATATGTCATCTCTCCTCAATTTTAAGATGTTGGATCTTAGAAACCACATGAGAAAATAAAGGGAAATGTGAGATATGTATATTTGGCCTGAAATTGTTAATGAAGAAGACTCACATCTAGCAGTCTCAAAAGTCAATTTCAATGAAACAAGAGTCATTTTTAGATACTTAGACCAATTTGTACATAGTGGTGTAGATAATTACTGCCACGAATCAAGATGCATTAATTTATAGATTTTAAGCAACCTTCATGAACCATCAAACATGGATCTAAGGAGAACGAGTGGACGGATTTTATATTTTGAAAAAGTGATTTGAAAAGTTTCACATACATAATTAGCATTTCCAATAACTTTCAAAATAGAGTCTATGATCACATAGTCTATTCCCTCTAGTGAGATAGTTAGGATCATATATGAACCTAGACATAAATCATGTACAACAACACAAATTTACACGTTCGAAATAATTTTTGCAATTATTTAAGAGAGGTTATTTTAAGGGAACGATCATCTATAAGCCTTCATCGTTTGTCTGCCTCTGATGAAAATATGCCACTTTTTTCCACTTGTCGTATGTGTCATCAACTCGTGCACTTGTCCTCTAAGCCCAACCAATTGTTGGCCCTCCCAATTCTACCATACTTTCCAATACTATAGCACTTAAGGCCTATGTAATCATCTAAGTATCCCCACTACTTCGGGTAACAATAGGGGGAATCTTGTGAGGGATCTAATGATTATATTATCTTGGTCTATATCTATAGATACTTTCAGAGATTCAATCCATGTACCTACAACCCGCATTGTAAGGTCTGTGGATTATTCAATTGGAACTAAGACCATAAAAGTCTGACTCTATCTTGGTTTCCTCGAAGAGCTTGTCAATTGGTTCTTCACAAGGAAAATCCATGGCAATCGAGGGATGTAATGTGCACACCGCACCGGGTTCAGTAAAAGTGAATTATAAAGGTTATTACGTCATAACAAAGTCGGTATTGACAATAGGAATAAATCAAGTGGTTTTTTGTTTCTTTCGGGACCTCCTAGTGCTTTCGTTGCTTGGCCCTATTGCCTGTTGTAAAGAAAAGTAACATAAAATCCTTGAACGATTATTTTAAGGGAGAGATTCTCTTCCAATTTCGTCGTTTATTCATGGCCTCTTGCAACCCACCAGTTATCCCTTATGAAATCCTAGCACAAATAACCACATCCACAGCCACATGTTAGATCACTCATCGCAAGACTCATTTTTTGCATAGTACCTGCTTCGAATCTACAGATAGCCATGCCCGCTTCTCTTATTTCACAATCTCTCCTCAAATACCTTCACTTGATTTTCTCTTATTCATGGTTGATTGGGGAAATTTCACACAATCTATGTTGACTCTATGAAACAATGGAGGGAGGGTTTTGTTTGTAGTGGGACCGCCATTAATTTTTGTCGAGCAAATTAATTAACATAATTTTGTATCATTAAATCATCAATCCTAGGGTGTAATATTAGAGGTGCCAACATTGTATGTGTAGGGACTAGGACTAGTGCAACTATCTAATCTACAAAAAATAACATGAAACTACACTAGCAAATCACAAGAAACTCGTTCATTAGGCAACAAAACAAGAAAATATATTATCAGCGTAGGCTACAATATTTCACTCAAGAAAGGACTGAGTATCATGTAATCTAGTTCCCACCTTGAAGTGAAACTATTCTTTATGATTGTGAAAACAAACCAAGGTATGTAAAGCATTCAAAATCTAATAGATGTGTTAGTTCAACCAATAGTATCAAGGCTTCTCCAAAGGCACCAATCCCAATCTTTCACCTACTCAATGGCCAAGTGTTTAAGGGATTTCAAAGCGGAACCTCACTCGTGAACTATAGGATGCAAGTAAATGAATAAAAGCTACAACAAGTAATCTAGCATTTAATTAATTATATCTATCTACAATTTGCAAAGGAAGGAAGTTATACTTATCTTAATCTAATGCTAAAGAACTAAATTGCAGCATTGGCCAAGTTGAGGGGCCCTCCTAGCTAGCTTCATGTTGCAAGATAATTGTAACAGTAATGATTGATCATGCTTACATAAATCTGCCTCCAAACATAAACTTGATTACTCTATTATTAATGTAGAAAATTTAAGAGTACAAGTTTTAAAGAACAAAGTAATGATCTAGTAGTTACTCCCTCATTTCTTACAATGAGTGCATACTTATACACAAAATTCAATGAGAATGATAAGATACAATCCCCCAAACCCGTAACTAACAATTCTAATTCAATATGAATTTTACAATTTGGGAAAATTCAGCCACAACATAAAATCTGGACAAACCCATATTAGAGAACCAGGATTAGCTCTCAAACCATTTCGAATCTTGGAAATTAGATTGTATGATAACCAATTTGGACATTTCTGCACAAAACCCATGTTTTAGTTTTTAGATAATCCTCTTCTTATACTCTGAAATCGCATCTGAAGTTATATGTCTGTAAACTATTTATTAATTTTGGCCATAACTTTGACCAAGCAGTTGAAGACTCACAAGTGCAACATGGGCATGATTTGATGGTTACATAACCATCTATAAGCATCGAACTATGATGTCTACGTGTCAATTTATCCATTGGACACGTGGAAGTATGAGGAGAAATGATGGTGTTGCGGGAACTCTATGTGTGTTGCATGATCTGGACTTGAAGGAAAACTCCATTAGTAATGACTCAATCAATATTCTTCCTAATCTACAAAAACAATGGAAATAGAGATAATTAATGAAAAAGTTACCTTAATTGCTCAGAGTAACATATTCATCAAAACCCTTTCATAATTATGCTAATGTGAGAGAGAACTTAAGTAAAAAGGAGGAATAAATCAGTTAAAAGAGGGTTTTACTAGTGGTAAAAGACTGCCAATTTAGAGGCCCAACAATTTCCATGCAAAAGGGATCTCATTTGCAGGATCTATTAGCTAGCCAAGTGGCTTGTGCCGCTAAATTCCTGTCATTTTAGAGGTTGTACGTATAAATTCCCCTACCAAGGTTAAGTTTAGTTATCGTTCCACTGCCATGTCTTGAATATCCAATGTATCATGAGAATATATAGTTTTTTTCTTTTTTACATTTTTATTTGCTTTTGCTAAAGTTTATCAAGGAAACATGTATGGCCTAAATAAAAAAATTGGTTGTTCGCTATCTAAATCTTAGACTGATGTAAATTCAAACACTGAGTGAAAATATTTATGGTTGGCTTATATAAAGTCAAAAACAATGAATGAAAATGCACTCTTATCTGCTTCCATTGCTTTCCACAAAGCCATATAGTCACACTACATTCTCGTTTGAATACAAAACATTTATTAAAAACATACAATCATATTCATGAAGTGCAATATTAGGGAACCGAGTGCATAGGAGGTAGGTTGAGTTTACAAATGGAGGATGTGGCAACAAACAAAAGGATTAGGAGTTTTATTATTGATCCAAACACCCGAGCGAGGGGTTGTCCATCTTCAAGATCTTTTCAGGCCTGCAAATGATGTAATAATGATTGCTTGGTTCATACGTGGGCTACCTTTTCAAACTCTCATATACCAATCTAGCCATCAACCTCTACCATTTCCCAATTTCATTAACCCTCACACTAGCAAACCCTTACCTTACAAAACATAAAAGGAAGGTTAATATCTACATTGACTTACAAGAGCTAACACTTTGTGCTAGCTCAATGATAGTTGTTGGAGCTCTGTGTAGTTGACGAGAGAAGGCGTGATAGTGTTGTTGAGACAATTTAGTAAGAGATTAAGAAACTATAGACGGGTGAGCAAGCTGATTTCTGAAGGGATAGTGCTCGTTATCTTATTTTCAAATAAATCAATCACTCACAACGTGGAACAATTTACCAAAGCCTTGGGAATTGAACCTGTGTGGTCATTGTCATAAGAGACCAATGATCGCAGGTTCTTTAAGTCATTGAATTGGTGTAGAATGGTCCTTCTCAGATCATTTACAGAGAGGTTGAGCTTGCTTAGTCATCATAGGCATCCCACAACCCCTAGGATGTGACCCATGAATCTATTATAGGAGATTTTATTTTAACAAAGATAGAAGAGATTTTCATTATATCAAAAGGAGGATTGTGGCTATGGAGGAAACATCCAAAAAAATTCACAACTCCTCTACAATACAAGGTCTAGACTGACTATCTGAGCATGTATGATTGTTCTAAACTAGAAATCCAAACATTCTTGCAAACAACAATTTTAACAAACTAATTGAGCAACACAACTACAAAACAATACATGAGTTATGGAGGTTGAGTGCCCTCAAAGGACTCCTTTCCTGCAACATATGAGAGATTTTCTTGTTCTTCTATTTCCATAGGTTCTAGGGGATGTCCTCAAGAATATGATTCTTTGGAGATTAGATGGAAGGAATGGAAAGAATCATGATTGATTGAAGCTTTGGACAAACATTCCACATGTTGGTGGGTTACCATGTTGCGCAATTGTTGGTAGTTTATTTCTAAGGCTTCAATCCTCCTAATCTAGTACTGAAGTAGTTCCAATACTTTTTCCACCTTCCTAGTTAATACATGCTCCAAATATGAGGATTTTTCACTAAGACTGTGGAAAGCTTAGGAAATTGCTTGAAGAGATTCTTCATGCCACATAAGGGTTTTCTTAACATCTTTGTTGTCAATGTCCCCCATTTATTCTATTGCAAAGTTATAACTATAAAGATAAAAAAAAAACACAGAGAGTTCACACCCCATGCTCCAAAATGCAACAAATGGAGAGGGGGGGTTGTACCAGATCTACAAAGCTTGGAATGAAAATTATTTCCAATGAATTTTATAACAGAAAATGTATGAGATGAAGGGAGAGAAGAAAGGAGAGAAACTTGGATGTTGCTAGATCAGACCGAAGCAACCGACAACAAAATTGGAATGCCAACCTGACTTACACCCTCAATACTCGCAGCTTCTAATGGGAGAGCACCAAGGAACGCGAGCTTCTGGAAAGCCTCCAAAGGAAAACCCATAGCCTAGGTTCATCACGAGAGAAACACAAACATTCCATCCAAACATATGACTTTGTACTTTACCTCCATTAGGGGATTTTCCCAAAAATTCAAGTCATACGCAAACAAGTAAAAATAAATACTCACTCGAGGTGAGTTGTAGAATGCACTATAGTAAATTCCTATCATTCATGTTCACAATGACATGTGCTTGCCTCGCATAACCTCATACTTCATGAACAAATGGATGCATACATGGTCAACATATGTGAAGGGTAGAGACCACCCCATTTTTAATCAAAGATTTGATTCATAGATGAGGAGCTAGTTTTTCCCAGTAATCTACCCTGTTATTGAGATCGCGTTTGATATGGAGGAAGGAGACCTATTCAAATCGAGTGACTAGACTTCTTATTTGGAAGAGAAAAGAGTTTAAGGTGTTATTCCCCACTTCTTTTCGAGTTTTCATGGCCCTAATTATAAGCATTGAGTCTCCTAATACCAATAAATTTTGAATTCCCTTCTCCTTTGTCAGGTTTAGGCCCAGCCATAGAGAGTGGACTTCAACAGTATTGTTTGAAACCATTCTTAATCCCCACACAAAGTACATCAAAGTTGTTCCTCTGGGATCAATGATATTCCCACCTGCTCATGCCGCCCCTTTTGAGATATTGAGAGAGTTAAGGAACGATAAATTCTCGAGCTGAAAAGATATGGAGCCTCTCAAGCTCATGTTGCTTAGGTTGATTCTTATAAATCACAATTTAGGGGAGTTATTGTTGCATTTGACGCCCGTAAAATTGTAAGAATGGTTGGAAGTATGATTCCAATTGCGTAGACCGAAAGACAAATCATCTGTTATTGTGAGTTTTAATGCCATCAAAGTTGTTGCATCTGCAGCTTCACCTCCACCTACTGTCAAAATCTTAAGCTTCGAAAATGGCTTGGTAAGGACCAAAGAAGGCGCTTCTTGCCTGCGAAATACTATTTTCAGTCGCCTGAGTTAAACCGTATTTCAACCTCGATCGATAGAGGAGGACAATGAAGTTAAATGCAAATAGAAACGTGTATAAAGAATCTATGCATTTCAAATCTAGACTGGACAACTGTGAAAGTGGATTTCACAGATGAAATTAGGGGGTGATTTATAACACATTATGGATAGACGACGAAAACCGGTAAAGAAACCATCCCTCAAAAGAACGCCTTCAACGTAACTACATTACCATATTACATTTAAAACAAATTAAAATGTTTAAAAAACCCAATTCTATGCTCTTTTTTTACTCGAACTAAAACTTTATATTATATAAGGGCCATGCCAAAGCAAATCAGCAAGTTCAAAAAGGTTTACAAAGTTTTGCTCACCGCCTATACATTCCCCTACTACTAACATACAAATAATTAAATAAACCTTCCTATAATATGTCCATGTAGTTTGTTTGCAAATTTTTTTTTACATATTGTCCCAATAAACATATAAATTTTTAAAACATTAACGATGGGCAGACTCATTGTCTGAAACTTCCTACACTCCCCCATGAGAAGGAGTGTTTTCTTCGATGTTCATTGGAACTACATACCGACCCTACTAATTGTCTTTGGGTAGTCCAAGTGGTGAAACTAAAAATGCTTGGTTAATTGAGGATGAATGGGAATTTTGAGGCAAAACCAATTATCTTAATTGTTGACATTCCATCTCTAGGATATCTATGCATTGAACAAGAATGGCACCAATCTGATCCAAATCCCCTAATTTACCCAAAACTCGTTGAAGGCCCAAACTGTTGGCTTTATCCATTCCCTCGTGACATTTAAGAATGCATTTTACATCGCTTCAAGAGGGATCTATGCTTTCCCAACCAACAAGACATATAAACCACCACCTACAAATTTTATCAAAAGTGTAATAGCAAGTGTAACAACAAGACTATAATTAAAATTGATGAAATATCAGACAAAAACACCAGGTATTGATGCCACATGGGGGGGAAACTTTAAGAACGAATCCATTACACCATGAAACTTTGCTTCACACATACTTGAGTGTGTACACTTAACCTCGTACAAACTCAATTAAATGCATCTGACTGCTATGATGTCAAGTCGTCGTGTAAGCCATGTGAACACACAAATAATGGTTCCCACACCTTGCCAATTTCCCATTCCGATTAAAGTGTTGCTCATATGAATTAAGGGAGGGGGAGTTTCCTTCTTAGCCCCTTAATTTTGATTATGCCTTCTTCCAAGCTTGTCCCTTCTTTAGCCCATTGATCAACACATGAATTATGCTCGCGCTTAATATGGTACAAGGAGTATTCTTCAAATTCAGATAGAAGGGCAAGTAAATGAGACATAATATCGATAAAGATATTGTTCCCAACAACATGTTTTTTGATCAGTGATCTTATCACTAGCATTGAATCACCCAAGATAGAAAGCTAGAGGATTCTTATATCTTTAGCGAGCCCGCGACCTTCCCATAGAGCATATGCTTTGGTAATGTTATTAAAGATTCTACCTAGGCCCCAAGAAATTAAGGCCATTGAATTTCCTCTAGGACGCGAATAATCCCCCCCCCCCACCCCCTGCACCTGCCTCTCTTGGGTTATTTCGAGAGGCTCCATCAAAGAAAAGAATATTGAACTATTGAAGAGAGAGCCACTCCTTAAATTGTTGCTCGAATTTCCTGATTTCCCATTTAGGTGAAGATATGTCAATTTGTTTGGAAGGGGATATTTTGTGTAATCTCTTGAATTTGTTCACCCATTCCCTTTAATGAATATCAAGTGATTGATATTTCCAATTGAGTCAATGTTGCATATATTTCATATATAGGGAAATGGCTCTATCAACAGTCTGTCCTGGGCACCTCAAATCATCATTAAAGATTTTTTATTCCTTGACAACCAGAGATGCCAACAAACATATTTAGGTAAATCCTTCCATATCTGTTTGAAATTAGTTTTATGCTCGAATCTCCCATTGTATTTTCGTCACCATTGTGCGAAGTATTCATCACATGAATGTGTCCAAACAAACATGTATAATAATCCAGCTAGAGCGAGGGACCAAACCTCATTTGTGTAGCAACAATACACAAACAAGTGTTGGATTGATTCCTCGTTACGAAGACATAAAACAAAGCAAGATGGCCCTGGAATTCCTCATTTTTTAAAGTTTTATGAGGTGATAATTTTCCTGTTTGAAAGAAACCAACAAAATATATTGATTTTAAGTATCATGTCACTCTGCAAAATAGTCCTCCACGTGCTTGAAAATTGATAATTGGTGAACGCCTCTAACAAAGAATGATAAACATTTCTCATCATATAGTTTGAATCACCTCAACCACGAGAGTCTACATGATAGTTATTACAGAGTGCACAACTATGCAAGGAGGAAATAAGAGACTGATAGAAAGGGAATGGGTGAGTAGGAGGGGAGAGAGACAACCATTGCAACCATTTCCTAGCGTTTGCATTCCATAAAGAAAGTTCGAAAAGTTTATGGATCCCTTTCTCAGTCATCCAAGACATCATTCATCTAGGCCCTTAAGGGAGCTAGATCCAAATACAGACAGAGGTATTCCCTACCCATAATATTTTCCTCTCATAGATTGATATGCCTATCTTTTTGAGTTATCCATGACAACTTTTCACAGATAAGGGGATTCATTGAAAGAATAAGTTTGAAGATTTGCGATCCTTTATCAACTTTTGGCGGATTCTCTTGGCATCTCTATATGGTTCCTGAGAAATATATCTTTTAAATGGCTCTTTTCCACCAAGCCAATTTCCTGGAAATAAATCTCCAGAATCATTTCGTTCCCATTTCTAGATTCATAAATTTAGGATCTCGGATACCCAATCCACCCCTCTCCTTGGAACAAATAACTTGATTCCAATTGAAAAGATGATTTTTTTTTATTTGCTTTTCCTCCTTGCCAAAGAAACCTTCTTATCTTCATGGAAATTTAATTAATTATACCATGTGGAGCCAATATAGTAGAGCATTGATATAGAGGAAGAGCAACTAATACTACTTTGATAAGTATAACGCGACCAACTGAGTTTAGCCATTGTGTGCCCCAATGATTAAACTTTGAATTTATTTTTTCAACTATTTGTAGCTAGTCATGTGACGTGGAGATTTTCTTGGAGATGGGGATACCAAGGTATCAAAATGATGACCATTTATCAACTAAAGAAAATTGAAAATTTCTCGAAAGTGCATGCATTACATGAAGTAGCGAGTTCCATCCCGTGATCTGACATTTCTCGTGGTTGACTACTCCCCTAGAGGCATCAAGGAAGGAATCTTGAACCTATTTAAATATGGCAGTGATAATCACAGAGTCACCTCCCAACAAGAGGGTATCATCTGCAAATTGAGAATGATTCAGATTTTTTACTCTGTGTGCTATTTGTAATCCTGGAAAATTCCTAGCTAGTCT
Organism: Picea engelmannii; assembly: GCA_009831015.1. Classification (NCBI taxonomy): domain Eukaryota; kingdom Viridiplantae; phylum Streptophyta; class Pinopsida; order Pinales; family Pinaceae; genus Picea; species Picea engelmannii. Next base: position 3,133 of record ML790593.1, on the reverse strand, counting down.
TTCATGCTCAAGTTTTTTACTTAAGGATTCTACCATGAGAATGAATAGAAGAGGAGAGAGCGGACATCCTTGACATAAACCACGACTTATATGAAAAAATTATGTCGGTCTCCCATTTACACGAGAGGCTATCCATGGGCCATTGATGCAAGAAGCTGCCCACTTTATAAAATCGAAGCTAAAGCCAAAACATTCCATAACCTGAAATAGAAAACCATGCCTGACACGATAAAAAACGTTACCCATATCTAATTTAATAACCATTCCTTTATCTGTGGTCTTAATACTTGAATGAATAGCCTCCTGGACTAGCACAATATTGTCCATAATTTATCTTTCTTGCATAAATCCTCCTTGGTTAGGGGAGATGATTTTAGGAAGGATTCGTTTTAAACAGGAGGCCATGATTTTGTGAGGATTTTATAGGAAGAGGTTCATAAGGAAATGGGTTGAAATATGGAGAAGCGGGTAGGATTAGCTTCCTTGGGGCTCAAAGCAAAAAATGATGAATTAATATTGCCTTTTATTCTTAAAGGTTGGTGAGCATAGAGAAGCATGCATTTAAGATCATATTTAATTATCTCCAAAAATGCCAGTAAAAAGATATGGAAAAACCATTAGGCCCAAGAGATTTATTCAACTTCAGACTCCATATTGCAACAAAAATTTCAGACTCAAAGATGGGTTGAGTAAGATAGGTGTTCGATGACCTAGGTATTCCAACAGAGGACGAACACCTTTAGTAACCACTAAAACAACTAGATCAAAGATCAACACACTGATGTTTTTATGTGGTAAAAGACCTTTGGGGAAACATCCATGACCTCGACCAATGTGGCCACTTGAGGTAATTTATTAATGCAAAAGAAATAATATTACAAACAGTTTCTCCTAATCGATCACTGGCAAATCACCCTCCATGCTCTTTGAATGGATATCATGGACCAATCGAGTGTTAAACCACGAATCAATGTAGCCATTAAGATCGAGGAGAATATGAGCCATTAGATCACTATGTGTTGGGAACATATTGTAACCGTCGGATTACAAATGCATACTAAAGAAACACACTTTAACCTAATGATACGTTAGATCAAGTTGATCTTAGCTAACTCCTAAGTGTCTAAATATCCTAACATCCCCCCTTAAGAAAAACTTGGGATAGGATTAAAGGATTTACAAAGGCGACACAATGGGAGAAGGAAGGAGGCATTAGAACCTATCCCCCCTTAATGACAACTTCTTGAACTCCTAACATAGATCAGATTTTGGAAAACTTTGCTTCTATAAGAAACTTTGTGAAAATGTCTTCAACTTGATCTTTTATAGGGAAAAAGAGCACTTCAATAACTCGATCACAAATTAGCTTTCTGATGAAGTGCATGTGTAGCTCAATGTAATTATTGTGTTGATGTTGAACTTGATCTTTGATAAGATTGATGGCATTCTGATTATCTCACCAGAGGGTGGTCGGATTCTACTGCTGGAATCCAAACTCTGAAAGGATCTACCAAAGCCATAAGGCTACTTAACTTGCATTAACCACTACTCGATACTTTGTTTCTCCTTAAGAAAGAGCAATAACATGTTGTTTCTTACAAGCCCAAGTGACATGTCCAGAACCAAAGATGAAAACATAATCTACAATAGAATTTTGATAATCAAGGTCATCGACCCCATCCAAATTAGTGAAACCAACTAACAAAGGAGTCCCCCTTGCACTATAATGTATCCCAAACTGAATTGTACCCCATACATATCGAAGTATCCTTTTAGCTACTTTCTAATGGCTTTCATGGGGTGTTTGCATATGTCGGACAACAAAAGAAATAGCAAATGAAATATCAAGATGGGTATGAGTCAAAAATAGGAGTCTACTACCTAACCAATGGTACAAAGTGGCATCAACTTCGGGAGTAGTACAAGTGGCAACAAGTTTGACTCCAGACTAGAAGGGAGAAGGGTTAGTTTAGAATAATCCATGTGAAAGTGATGGAGAAGGTCACAATCATACTTATACTGGGAAAGAAAAAATCCTTCCTTGGTTTGCAATACTTGGAGGCCAAGAAAATAATGTAAATAGACTATGTCTGTCATTTCAAATTTCTTTTTAAGGTTGGATTTCACATGGGTTAAAAGTTTAGGGCCACTACCAGTGAGGATAAGGTCATCAACATAAAGAACAAGGATTATGAGATGGCTTCCTACTTTCTTGGTATATACATTAGGGTCATAATGACATCTTGAAAAGCTAGTGTCAAGAAGAAAGTTGTCCATTTTGGCATACCAAGCTCGAGGAGCTTTCTTAAGACTATAAAGAGATTTCTTAAGGGGACAAACAAGGCTACAGTCATTCTGGACATAACCAGAAGGTTGTTCCATGTAAAAATAAAAATATATATAAATATAAATATCATTAAATAATAATTAATAAGTAATAATGAAAGGACATGTCTCAAAGGACATGACTCTTAATGAAAGGGCCCTCCCACTTTATATATACGAGGCCCTCATTTGTAATCAATTTTCATCATATCTTATTCAATTATTTATTACTTGTCCTATATGGATTTTAATCTATTGTTATTTTTACAGTGGATATTTCCATAAGTGAACCAAGTTGGTTCACCACATTTGGTATCAGAGCCTCATTTTTCTGATCCCAACCATTGGCCATATAGGCTTGTAGCCACACTGAAAGATCTTCAAAGTTACTCTAATCTTCGAGTCATATTGACCACAAGTAGCCATGGGCCATTCATCATACAGATTTACCTGAATGAAGGAATTATTCTGCGTGGATTGGAAGAACAAAAACAATAAAATAAAATAAAATTGTCACTACAAATTGAAAAAAAAAATTTAACCAGAAGATAAAATAGTATTCCACCGAAGATAAAATAGTATTCCACCGCAAAAGTTAGAAGGAATCAAGAAAAAAAAGTATGATTACAGTACCATATATGCAATTGAATAATTGAATTAAGTCGGAACCAATATTTCCATACAGTCGTTATCAACAGTACAACCACCGTCGTACAAGCGTCTCATCGCTAGAATAGATTAAGTGTTGTTGTATCGCACTGTACAATTCAACAAATTTATAAGGCATTAAGTGTTGATGTATCGTACT